>OX419688.1:20119246-20281746 GCA_948474745.1 Oligia latruncula
TCGCAGCTATTTGTATAATCTCATCTATGGTGTTCTTACGTGACACCAGGTAAGGCAGGATCAACTTCCCAAATTGTGGGCATGTCAAAGATATTTTGTTACATATAGATATAGCGAGGAAAGAGGTTCCTCCCAAAGAAAAGAAGTTTTTATCTTTGATTTGATCATATGTAAAGCTTTCAGTCATAGCAGCCTTGAGCTCCTCCATGAAGGTAATTTTTAGAGAATCTATTGTTTGTGGTGCACGCATTCTGTTAAACATCTTGGCTATTATTTGTTTTGATATTTTCCCATGAGGATTTGTAGGCAAATTATCTACCCTAACAATTTTGTCAGGCCAATGTTTATCATCAAGTTTGCATTTTAAAAAGTCTGATAGTTCTTGGCTACTGAGGGTTTCTGATGCAAAATATACCACAAGGAGCATTGGTTTTGGTAGCCATAGACATGAACAAGTTCGCACTCTTGGACATTGCATAATAGTAGTCTCTACTGTTAGCAAATTAATCTTATGCCCAAATCTCTTAATAATATCATCTTTGCGTCCTCTGTAGTAAATAGTACCACTTTTAATTTCTCCAACGTCACCAGTGTCCAGGTATTTCAATGAATTTTGCTCCTCAAGGCCGTTCGACTTGTTTAGAATAACACACTTCCTGGATTTACTTACTGAAATACAAATAAATACAAAAAGTGAGTGTCTGCAGTCAGACTTGTTGACTAGATCATTTTTTAGCAAGTTTCTTACTTACCTAACATTATTTTTCCAATATTTTCTTTAGAATTTTCTGCACGTTGAATTACAAGTTCTGTTTCTGAGAGACAGTTCCCTAGGGGTATTTCTCTGTCAGTCTGCATCCTGATCAGGTCAAGTTCTGCGACACAGGCCCAGCATGACATCTCAGTGACTCCATACAATGTAAATATCCTAGTCTTATTTTCCCAGGGTTTCAGTTCCCTTAGCCTTTTAATACTATTGAAAGGTTCACCACCCAGTGCTAATATCTTGAGGGTAGAGTTTTTACATAAAATTTTGTTTTTAATATCTGTGTTTGAATACTGTAAAAACTTTGAGGGTGTTGTTTGCCAAACTGTGACAGAGTTAGCTCTGTTCCCTGGGAACAAGACATCTGCTCTATCTGGTGCAATGAGTAGGGAGGCTCCATTGATGCATGCCAATAATATTTCTATCATAGAAGGATCAAAAGTAAGGGGTGTTGAGAAGAATATGACGTCTTTTGATGTAATGTTAAACATTTTGGTTAAATCATCGATGTTAGGCTGTATGCATTGAATTGGCACCTGTACATGTTTAGGTTCACCCGTACTGCCTGAAGTCATTGCTATAAATGAGTGTTGAGGAACATGCTTATAGTTTGTTTCAATTGTATTATCAAAGTCATAAAAACTTATTATCAAGTCAAAAACTGAAACAGTGTGGTCAGGCTTTTTACCACATAACTCTGTATTGGAATCATTTTCTTTGTTCTTGATGGTCATTATGATTGTAAAATTAATATCTTTAGCTATTGCCTCTACATCCTGCGCCGGGTCCACAAACATAAATGTTGTGCAACTTTTGTGAGCTCTGAAAAAAATTAAACATTTTATTTATTTATTTACCTACTTACATGTACCATTACAGGATATCACCCAATGCGGTAAATGCGCTTATCCTAACGTTAATTATACTAAAATCTAAAACTTATTATAAATAATTATTTCTTTGTGAATTCACTCTGAGAACAGTAGAATAAGTCCGTCCCACTCGCTATGAGGTTGAGCGTGCGGAGTGCACGCGTCTGGGGCGCCTCCTTTAAAAGGTTGGTCCGATGACATGACTTAAGAGACAACAGAAATAGTTACCCAATTACACTCAATTACAGGAGGATGTTGTTGGTACTCACGCCGCTATTACACATGGTATGATGATGTTTCTCTCCGACACCAATCCAATAACGCCTTTGTTGCATTGTCGAAACTGAAGCTGCTGTGAGATGTACTCGCACACTCCGTACAGCTCCGAGTACGTGTAGTTCTTATATACATCATCCACATAGTGTCTCACGGCAATGCTGGATGGGTATTTGGCACATGTATTTACGAAAACATCGTAATAACCACGCTTTACTTTCATTTGCTTGTTTTATTTTCTGCTATGGCCTGGTAAAAATAACTGATAGGAATACAAGAATACCAAATCAAAATTTTGCCTAACGAATTCTTCCAAACATAATATTTGCGATATTCAAAAAACTAATTGGTGTGATCTCTAACATGTTTATAACATAAACTAAACTGTTTACCAGTTTTGATTTTGTTTTGGTTTTGAATAAAGTTTACTACCAATTACAACCATCTGTGATTGGTTGACGTTGACATTGACATTGACACTTTTAATGTCAAAGTTTGACAATTCGCTATGGCTGGCATCGATTTATTTCTATGGCTATCGATAATTTTGTTATATTCATTTATCAATATTTAAAGTATCGGAACAGAAATTCAAGAATTTATTAAATACCAGTTTTACAGAATAAATATTAAAATTAAATAATCCATTTCATTCAGTTACGCAACATCCATAGTGTAGAAGTGTGTGCTAAAAGATAGAAAAATCTAATACCTATGATTTGGTTACAGCCTTACAGGCAGTGCCGGATTAGCCCATAAGAAAATTAAGCAATTGCTTAGGGCATCACGTCTCGGGGGGCACCATAAGACAGAAACAGCACCGAAACAGTATTTGCTAACACATGAAAGGCAAGGCTGTTTATCAGCAAGATATTACAAGACCCAAAAGTCACTCTAGCTAGTAATGTGCGCCAATCTTTACAAATTGCTCGTCGTTGTTTTGAAAAAATACGAGGTGACTAGTGGATAATAGGAGGGCCTACAGGCGTGGATTGCTTAGGGCATCAAGTAGTCTTAATCCGGCACTGCTTACAGGTTATTGTTTCTTACACATCTCCGAACAATATCACCCAATATAGGAGAGATCTACCTCCCTGCGACGCGTGGCGACTCCCGAAGGAGGTCTATGCCCAGCAGTGGACGTCTTCCGGCTGAAATGATGTACCTCCCTGTTATGGTCTATTATAGGAAGGAGTCAGAGCATACCAGCGGGGTAATTGCGTAACACACATATAATTCCAATTGATCGCAATGGGTTTCATTTTAACAGTTCACCCACATTCATTGCGTTTGTATGTACGTTGTTGAGCAGACGAATTTTTCAAACCTATGAAGCAATTGATTAGCAATAACCTTCAAAATTTTATGCTTGTGATTGCAAGTACGTTTCGCAATTTATTAGGGTGCAGATGCACTGCAAAATCGGGGCAGCCCCATCAACATCCTGAATCCGTTATTATACCGGACCCACATGGCGCTGACAGTCTGCCGAGTATAATTAGTTCACAGGCTGCACAGTCATTAAGGCCGTTGGTTATATAATGCCCACTAAGTAGGTACTTAAACTCATTGACAAGTATTAAATCATTTCCATTAAAGAAATCTATTCTGATTTTCACTAAGGTCTTTCGACTAATCGAACACTACTATCGATATTTTTTTTTAATTTATCGATAATTTACATCAGTTGAAATCTCTAAGTTTAGAAAGTTTGTGTTGTCACTGTCAGAGGCAAGGGTGTTCTGTGGTTTCAGGTTTGCTAGTAATAAATTCCGATCCAGCCTGTCCCTTGATGTCCTTTCCCATCGACGCCCTAAGCCACAGAGTACTTTTTGATAGACTGAAACCCGAAGCCGAGGTCCTAACCCAACATGCCCTTAGCGTGTTTAAGCCGAGGTCCCAACCCCACAGGGGGTGCCCTTAGCGTGTAGTCGCTTAGTTTTTAAGTTAGTTTTAAGCCCTGGCTGGAGGCCTTAATTTATTGAGGCATCCACAGGAAACTCCGGTTAAGCAGTCGACAACCTCACAGGCTGAACTGCGAGATGCCATGCCCTAAAAAAAAAGGTTTGCTAGTAAAAGCTACGGGTGTAGCAAAGAGTCTCTGACTATCTTAGAGTAAGAAACATATAATGTACTCTGTGGTAAGAAAGCTTTAGAGCATCGGGTAGCGTGGCCACACATGAGACAAAAAACTAACTTAAATAACATTGGCTACTTATGTAGCTGCCTTGAAAAAACGGGCACGCACTGAGAGACGGAAATAGTATAGCTTTATCCTTTTCTGTTACATAGAATAACCATGAGAATAACTCAATACTTTATCCCTTTGAAATGAAATGGCGCTACCCGCCGTCTATACTTTTCTTTGTCTAAGCTGACTAGTATATATTATAGTTATCTGTGGAGTAAAGTAACTAGGGGTATAGCACAGAGTACTTTTGGAATTGATAGACTGAGTGTCAAAGGGAAAACATCTCCTTGTCAAATAAAACTCTAGTGCAATATTTACAACAAAACTATTACCTACTTAATATTACAAACAAATATTCCAGTTTTTACTTAAAACTAAAAATTACGGAATAAATAGAGTAATTAAAAAAAAAATACCCACTTCAAAACAAAAACAAATAAAGTCAAAATTATGAAATAACTTTAATTTCTAGAAAACTAGATCCCAAGACACTGACTTCCGAAATAAAAGTTATTTCATAATTTTGAGTTCATTTCTTTTTGAAGTCGGTTTATATTTTTTAAATTACTTTTTAGGGTTCCGTACCAAAATGGTAAAAACGGAACTCTTAGGGTGAGACTAAGTCTGTCTGTCTGTCTGTCTGTCACAGCTGGATATCTCAAGAACTACTAATGCTAGAGTCTGTCTATTGAAAGCTGAGAGTGAAAATGAGCGGCAAATTTAAAAAAAGTAGGTCGTGTATCCCCGGATCAACTAGGAAAAAACATATTTGATACTTGAATATCTTAAAATTTCTTGAATATCTTAAAATATATTAAAATTTCTATCAAATATGTTTTTTCCTATTTGATCCGGGGATACACGACTTATTTTTATTTAAATTTGCCGCTCATTTTCACTCTCAGCTTTCAATAGACAGACTCTATCAACTTGAAATTTGCAATAGTTTTACATGACGTTTGCCCAACTATTTTGCAAATAACGGATAAGAAAGAAATAAAAATATATGTATATTTTTTGCAACAGGGACTGAAAGGGGGTCTGAAAAATTCGAAGTGGGGCTACTAGGGCATGTGGGGTCGTATCATATGAAAGAGCGCAGTTTGCAAATTCTCAAACGTTTTTTTCTTTTTTTTAGGCTTCATAGTTTTCGACTTTTAATGAAAAATGTAAAAAAAAATATTTTAGTACTTTAGTACTTAGTAAAGTAAAAGGCGTTTGTTTGTGTGTGAAAGCGCGGTTTAGGGCTAGTAACAGACGGGCCGCGTTTAAATACGGCTGGTTCACACTTACGGATTTCCGTAAATAAGAAAAAATCCAGTTGAGGCCACAAGAACTCCGTTACCATGTTCCTGTAACGAATGCCGTTCAGTCACTGCAATTTCGGCCTCATCTTCAAAAAAGTAAGGCCCAATAACGCCGCCGGACCAAAATCCACACCAGACAGTTGTTCGTTGGGTGCATTTGTTTCTCATGGATTGCATGAGGATTTTATGAGCCCCAAATTCGACAATTTTGTGTATTCACGTAGCCATTCAGATGAAAATGCGCTTCATCGGAGAAGATGACTTTTATCGAAAAATTAGCATCGACTTCACTTTACTCCATTGTAATGAGTTTTCACAATTAGAACGTGTTGTTCTTTCGAAAAGCGCTCCATTTTTAATAATCGGAATAAACATAGGTGACAGCTGTCAAATTTCAGAGTTGCCACTTGCACGAAAAATAAATTATTCTAAATTTGAAAAATGCACTCTTACTGAGACACCCTATATATACATACAAATTCAAGGGAGAGAGGTGTTGAGATGACTCTACCCTATTTGTTTTGAAAATAATTCTACAATTTCCGCTTAAATGCGTACCGACTGGTGGCCGTCCTGATATCAAGAGGAAGTGCATTCCAAAGAAGAATGGACTGAATATGAAAGGAAGAATGAACAAAGTTAGAAGTATGAGAAGGACAGAGTAGGAGAAGATTGTTAGAAGAACGCAGATACTTAGCGTGAGAAGAACATAGATATTGGAAGTGAGACACGAAATAACAAGGAGGAGTGGGAGAGTTGAGAAGGGAGAAAAGCGTAGTCAAACCGCGCAAACTTCTTCTTTGGCGAATGGACATCCATTTGAGCTCAGACCTGTAGCTCGACACATGGTCATATTTCCTGAGGTTGAATATGAACCGGATACCATTGTTGAGTAATCTGTCGAGCTTACCCAGCAAAACCGCGTTCAAGTCAAAGTAACACACGTCACCATAGTCGATTATAGGGAAAATCAAAGTGTGCACAAGCATGGTTTTTGTCTTCCTCAGACGATACGATCGCAGATCGCGTTTGTTCATCGAACGTATGCGCATCGTAGGTGCGGCGTAGCCCGTAGGCATGTAGGCACAGCGTAGACGTAGTGTAGGCCCGTAGGTGCAGCGTAGGCGCCTACGACGCGTAGAGGCTGCACTAGTATCTCACAACAATACCATTAGTTAAAATGGCAGTCGTATCTGCTATTATAATAGCGATCAAAGTGTTTTCAAAGCTTAACTTTAGGCACGCTTTCATTCTCAAAAGTATATTTTACAACTGAAATACACTACCAGACTCTTGAATCGAGCGACTGTGCATTTTTATCACTGACCTGTATTATACAAGTACGCTGTATGATAGAGGTCAGTGATTTTTATGTTAAAGGCTTAAACATCAAAATAATGATTAGTCAGAAAAAAGGTTTTATGCAGTTTTGAAGCTGACATACTGGCCATCATTTCGGTATCACCGTTGTTCCAAATTTGAATTTACGTATTTGAAAAAGAGAAGAAAATCGGAGTTAGGTTACTCTTAAAAAAGCAACAAGCACAATGCAAGCACAGGCAACAAGCTTTGATTACAGCATCGTCGTATTTTTTTTTTGTTTAGCATAAAAAGAGTAGCAAAATTGTTTTTCCTTATTTTAGAATCCATTCTGATTTGATTTTCAGTGAATCCAATAGAGCACTTATAGGATGAGCTGAAGAGGCGTATTCAAGCTAACCAACCAGCTCCAGAAACTTCGCAGGACCTGAAAACTGCCATCTTGGAAGCGTGGAAGAACATTCTACAGCACGTCATAGTGGCATTAATTAATTCCATGCCGAACCGCATGACGGTTCGTACGTTTTCTCTAAGTAGGTAAGGTTTTCTTGAAAAAATTTTTTCGATATGGAAACCGGACATATCTAATATTGAATTGGAACTTAGGTACTATACAAGAAAGTAGGTCGATCAGGTGAGGAGTGTAAGTAGGTTATAGAGGAACGATCTCAACTTTTGAAACATTATCCTTACTACCACAGAACAGTTTTTAGGTATCAGTTGTTTAGGCTAAACACCTTTTAAGCATGACATATTTATATGGACTTTGACGTAACACTGATATTAGACCATTGCATTAGACACATAAAAAATAGTTTCACATGAAGTCAAGTTCTAAAAGTGTGCCTATTTTTGGAATAGATACCTAATTGAAAAGTTTCTTTGAACTTTTTAGACGAAAAATTACATATTGTCCACAGTAGACATTTCGACAATTATTTGTTACAACTATATTTTTATTGGAAAAAGCTTCATTTTATCACGAATCGTGCCGAACCCCGGGTTATTTCACCGAGCGATAGTTCTGCTGAACCTACAAAGGAATGGCGGGCATGTGGCGAATCAATAGCCAGCTGTTGGGACAGGTCCCCTTAAATCTGCATAGCGTTTGCTCAAAAAGCCATTTGCGACATTAGCCTACATTGATGTCGCGTAATGCCATGATATAATACGAACTGTCTGGACTTTAAAAGAGACATTGACCTTTTAAGTTTGTTTCGATGTTTCTTCTCAGAGATAGCCCAACCTCATCACACTAATATTATAAAGGCGAAAGTTTGTTAGTGTGGGGGTGTGTATGTGTGTGTGTGGGGGGGTGTGTTTATATGTTTGTTACTTCTTCACGCTCAAACGGCTCGACCAATTTTGATTAAAAAAAATTCACGGGATCGACAGACGCGGATGACACCGCAGGGCGCAGCTAGTCCAGGCTAAATGTCAAATTGTAGGTATGTGTTACGTAACAAAAATGAAAACTATTTACTAATCATAACCAGTCTATATATTAATCCAGGGTTTCAGCTACCTACATAGAAAATTTTATCAAAATTGGTCGAGCCGTTTGAGCGTGAAGAAGTAACAAACATATAAACACACACACTCACAAACTTACTTACTTCGCCTTTATAATATTAGTGTGATGCAATCCATTTATTAAAGTTGGGGTTAGAGTAAGTTCCATAGGCACGACTTGGAGAATTCAATAGCACTAAAACGTAACTTTAGATAGTTGATAAACGAAGACTGTTGAACGGTGCGGGCACAGCCTGGGGGTATACTCCTTCAGCACGAAGTCCTTAGTTTGGGCCGATGTTACTTGGCGTTTCCTACTCCGTTTCACTTGCGGACATATTAGTTTGGGTCCCCAACTAAAAATTAATGACGATACGACTTGACAGTAATCCCTACTACCGATATGTGTTTGTTCGAAAGAAAAAAAGGTATTTGACACTTGACTCGGTGAGGGATCAACTCCTTTCGAACGGGCCCGTATTTTCGTCGACGGACTAAAAGAGGACGCCGGCTTCCTAGTCCCTTTTCCTCATAATCCGAATCCGGCAAATGAATGAAAGATTTCACAATTAGCACAATACATCCGGCAGCCGGAATGTGTGGAAACACACTTACTCTTAGATCCAATTAATTATTGCGTATGACAAATGGATCTGTTGTTGCAGTTCGATCGTCATCATCTGCCTAGCCTTTTCCCAACTATGTTGGGGTTGGCTTCCAGTCTAACCGGATTCAGCTGAATACCAGTATTGTTGTTGCAGTTCGATCGTCATCATCTGCCTAGCCTTTTCCCAACTATGTTGGGGTTGGCTTCCAGTCTAACCGGATTCAGCTGAATACCAGTATTGTTGTTGCAGTTCGATTTTAGTCGCCTATTACATAACCCATGGAAACAGGAGGGTATCTATCTCATCTTCACATTTCCCGATACGATATAAATTTTGTTTGTCGTATTCAAAAGAAATAAAGAATTGAAAGATCCTGATGACCGGGAAACTAAAATATATAAATTGTCGAAGATGGATGTTGTTATTCACTTTCAAGAATGCTGTTATTAGCAGACAGCAGTAGGTACTCTTATGCGATGCTGGTGACCTTTTCCACCATCTGCGTGTTGGCTTTTGATGGAAACTCAATCAATCTGACGAACCGTTTCCTATCTATGTTGGGGTCGGCTTACAATCTAACCGGATGCAGCTAAATACATCGTATTTTACATGGAGTGACTGTCTATGTGACCTCCATAACCCAGTTACTAGGTAAAGCGATATCTCTTGGTTAGACTGGTTGTCAGACTTTTGGGCTTCAGATGATATCAATAATTTAGGGAAAATGGGCACAATAGTTGTCAACTACGAGATTATAAAACAAAGCACATTATTAAATTGAATGTAAAAAGTTTTTGGGGATAGAGAAATATGTAACGTAAAGAGAGATCATGAATGACGTTGTGGTCGAAAGTCGGCCTCAACTTTGTTTAAAATGTTTATTTTCTAAAGTTTTACCACTATTGTCAGTAGTACCTAACTAAGAAAAGTATATTCAATCCAGGTTGTGTCTTAAAAGCATAGATATAAAGTTTCCTCCATTTGCCATTTGCATAACGCATTCTAACTGCCTCTACATTCAGTGGTTCCAAAATGCCCCGTCATTGCTCTTCACCGGGCCACAGACGCCACAGTTAAGATCAAGCTTCTAAGAACGGGGCGCAAGGCTCTGCGGCTGAACTGACCTAAAACGTGTTCGGCAAGTGAACGGGCCCAATCAATTAGGGGCGGTCAGCGATCCGCCAGAAAAGAGGGCAGCGCGCGCGCTCTCCGAGGAAACTCGGAAAATGGTGGCGGGGGTGCGCGCGGGCGGCGGGGGGCGAGGGAGGGGGGCCTGGGGGCGGGGCGGGGCTGCTGCCGGAGGGTGCGTGTCCGAGAGGCGCGAGCGTGCATCGATCGAGCCGCGCTCAGTCCGCCGGGGCGGCCGGCTAGAGCGCGCGTGTCATGCGCTGCCGCTGAGATGGCCGGCGCTCGGGCGCTCGTCACCGCCTGCTGCTGCTGGTGGTGGCTGATGACCGCAGCCGGTGAGTACTTCCATCATACTCTGTCCACGCTACTCGCTCGACCTTGCACCCGATCAGCTGTTTCGCACGTCGTGACCTCCAGAACGGCTGATTTCGTCGACACATGACTTTTCACGATTTTCCCCCGGTGTTGCGTACGTTACATGCTTTTCGTAGCAGTTTCAAGAATACGGTTGTGTTCTGTGTGTGATTTATAATCGAGCAACCTCTATAGTTATGCTTAACTACGATCGCGTGAAGGTTCAATGCGTTATTTCGATTAAACTAATTTAATTGATTTCAGGTGTCTGTTTTTTAGTTTCTTAAGGTTATGTTAAATCGTTATGAATAGAAGTTAGTGAGGGGTTGATGTATGCTTGTTTAAAATGGTATTTGATTAGGGAGAAGGTTATTATATAATGTGCTAGTGTGGTGTCGCATGCAGTGGCAGGGTTATCGCCAGCCGGCGCTGCTGAGCAGGCTCGTCCTTGCTGCGACCACTGCTAAACAAACGTTGATATTATTACGTAATGCGGCGAACAGTGACACATCTGCGTCAATATTGATCATAATCACGCCACTGTGACTGAGGAAGTTAGGATTAAAGTGCAGGCGAGACGACCTGACACCTGCCGGGAGCCCACAGTCGCCCACTGTGAAGTAATCGCATACCTTATATTATTAACATTTTGGGGACACTTTTGAAGACACTATCAGTCGATAGCACTTACGATGAAGGTTCGACATCTTTTTTCGATACACTATTATATCAAACGTATAGTTTTAAAATATAACGCAAATGTGTTTATTGTAAGTTTAAAATTTAATCTCTTTTAAAAGACTTCAACGCGCTAAGTTACAATTTTAAATATTTGATCACGTTAACTTGTGCCCTATTTAAGTATGCCAAGTTAGATAGTCAATTTATTTGTACATTATAGTTTAAAAAAAAATCTTATTAAAAACACCATTACATAAAAAAAAAGTTTTAAAGTGATAATTTAATCAACTTTATAGATACGAAAAGTTCTTTTCTTAGCTGACTTATCCCACATCGTAGATTTTGTTGCATGTTGCACTTGTCTATACATAGTTTTTTTTCCATTAAGACACGAACTTTGTAAAGTATTGAACGAGCGACTAATTTAGAACAGTTAGAGCTTACATAAGTGCGCTTGGCAAAGTTCAAAAGCACTATTTTCATAATGTCGATATAAAAGTTGAAAAATCATACAAACAATAATATTTTCCATTGCAAGGGTCGGAAAGTTGAAAATTCACTGCTCTGTAGGAACTACATGAAATGGCGATAATGTTCATCCTCAAAGTACAGGCTAAATAAAAGTCATAGCTTATTTTGATCAAATCATAGTTTCTGAGATTATTTCCGAAGTTCCGACATAGACCGACATAGACACAAACCTTTTCTTTTAATTATACAGCGTGGCAGGGACCTTGACGACAAACTGAAACCATGAATGCACATGCACATGATTCTAGAGCCCCTTAGCGTAGAAATTATTCGTACGTTAACAAAGAAAAATCAGCTGTTTAATAGAAAAGCGTGAAAAACCTATGCGGTCAAAATGTATGGAACAGCAATTTTTTTCTTTAATAACCGTCGAAAAAATTTCAACGCCGAGGGTTTTAGAATCACGTATTGAATTCATAGTAACAGGCTACGCGTGAGATGTCCCGTGACCCTAAGTTTGTGTCCATATAGCCTTTGTGTGTAGCTTTCATTGGTCGGGTCATCGGGTGCCTTAGAGCTCGCTCTTTGTCCAAATCAGTCTTCGTGGCGATGAAAAGCTTTTAGCCGCCTTGCCAGAAGAAAATAAAAGAAGGGACGAGGCTACGATCAATAATTATTTCAAGTAATAACTGAAAGCAGGCAATGGGTACTGTAAAGGCAAAATATAATCCCCTAACTCTATCATTCTAGTCCCGGACGCGTCTGTGTATGTATTCACATAAGGCTTTGACACGGCTAGCTTTCTAGTATTTTGTATATGGCCTACGCAAATGTCCTGCACATCTGGTAGGGTCATGTGACGGGTCGTTGAGCTTCCTAAAACAGGGTTGACTTACACGCTGACTGATGCAAGCGTGTCGACTGTTGGAACAGGTCAACTTGAAGCTCCAATGAATCTTTCTTCAAAAGGCCCTGCATTGTTTGACTCACATAAAATCCTAATAATATAATGTTTTGACTGTGTTTCGGCATTTCTTCTCAGGATCAGTCCGCTGTTAGATGCTGGTGCTATCTAGTTAAATGAAATATTGACGTGTAAAAGTGTCTTAAAATAACTAGGTACTTACTTACAAAAAACATTTCATTTCATTGTCAGGAAAATGGACATTTTCTTTTACGTCAATTTACCAGCGTACGTGTTATAACCATTTCATACAATTATTGCCAAAGAATGATAGTTGTAATTTGAATATACGGACAATTTAAATTGGTAGTCAATTAACTTTTAAAAAATAGTGTCCCCGACTTTGCAGGGATTTTGATGCGGCATTTGGATCATGACAGTCGAAATAAAAATAAAATAAAAAAAACAACCGAATGAATGTTGAGTCGCTAGTAGGCATTACAATACTCAATAATCAATACTTTATTGCATTCCATAATGTGTACATATTATGATAGGAACGGAACGGAAACGGAACACGGAACGGAATAGGAACTGGTATATATAAATACACAATAATCATTTATATCAATCAATGACAAGCGTGCCTCCAGAGAATTCAAAACGTCGTTGCATTTTCAGTGACATTTTTATGCAAATATAAAATGCGAACTTTAGTTTGACATGAAATAATGGCGTTCTCTTTGAACAATTTATTATTTATTTAAGTATTGATTTGTTAAGGAAAAACATAGTTTCCTTTATGTATAATTTTCTATTTGAATAATTAAAGTGCACCTGCATGCGTAGCATGGCTATTTCTGTATTTACTCTACCAAGACAAAGTGATATTACTTTTCTTCATTTTTGACATCACGCGGTTGAAATCTTTTTACATTCAGTAATTTTGTCTTTCGTTTCTCGGTGGTTATGCTACGCGTGCTAGAAAGGTGATGCATGGTATACAGGGTGACTGGGACCCTTTTTGATAACCGACGAAGAATTTCTACGGTAGAGGATCTATGACTGAACTCATGGTCATGGTTTGTGCGTTGATGTCCCCGCCACCATGTGTACTTAGTTCAACTTTAGTTCAAAATGCAAACTTCTACGTCTTTACATATGCCCTGATTTTAACACAACTGGCACTGCAGGCATGACTAGTTAAAAATAAAGTTTCTTTATATAAAATTAAGATGCCCGACTTTGAAATTCACGTCCCAGTTTCCCAAAAAAGTTTTCGAAGTTAGAAAACTGATACGTCAAACTCTTAGTCAAACTCATCGTTTATCTTCGTTCAATTCAGCCAACTTCGTCTACCAACCTGCTCACTGGGTTAGTTGATGTTTTTAGCACAAGTTTTGAGAGAATCAATTAAATATTCCCCCTTTCTTTAGGTTTTATAAACACTGTATAGGTATATGCTTACCAGAAAACTTACAGACTGGACAGATCCACTCAATCTGTGTAGTTCTTTCCTCAAAATACAATTTCAGGCATCAATCTACATGGTTTTGACCAAGATTATGTCTAAACTTTAAAAGAGACTGTGAACTCTGATTTTGTTTCGGCCTTTCTTCTCAGAATAGTTAGACAGGAAACGCCGACCTCATCTAGTTTAAAACGAGTCAAACTCGCGCACCGAGGGTTCCGTATTGTGAAACGTGAAATATTTTTAAATTTTCATCGGCGAGGCCTCGTCAGAGAATTTTATCACTACGGTGTAGAATATTGTAGTTTTAGGTCAGCGTCATCTCTTGACCGATAGTGGAGCTAATGTAATTTTTGTTGATTTCTGAAAAAGTGTGCTATTGAGAGACATCTTTTTATTTTTCCTGTAATCTTTACATAAACTTCTATCACATAGAATAATTTCAGATTTTTCTCTATGCAAACTTCGAAGATAAGGGCCCCGTCGGTATTTTTTTCCATTTTTCATCAAAAGTCAAAAACTATGTTGCCTAAAAAAAAAGAAAACGTGTTTGAGAATGTGCAAACTGCGCTCTTTCATATGATACCCCACATGCTCTAGTAGCCCCACTTTGAATTTTCCACCTTTAAGTCAGTTGAAAAAAAAAAAACTTTCTTATTTGCAAAATAATTGGGCAAACGTCATCTAAGACTATTCGAAATTTAAAATTGATACCATTAGTAGTTCTTGAGATATCCAGTTGTGACAGACAGACGGACAGACAGACAGAGTCTCACCATAAGGGTTCCTTTTTGCCATTTTGGTACGGAACCCTAAAAATCGCCGATGTCTTAAAGTATATAAATAATAAATAGTCTAGCCAAAGTATTTAAAACAAAAGACGATTTTTTATTAAGTCATTGGTGCAACCCAACATCAAATCAGATGTTCACGACTTCCGGAACCACAGCATCCACCCTTGCGTTTCACTGGCATATTCTATGGCCCGTTTGACTTGCATATTCTATGGCCCGTTTGACTTGCATATTCTATGGCCCGGACTTATTCTGTTCCGGATAATCTGTCATTTCATACTCGAATTCTGTTCCCTTTTATAATATATCTATCTAGTGGAAAAGCCTACCTGGAGGCTGAAAGAGGACCTGAATTTTACACCTGTATTACAATATATTATAGCATACTTGAGCATACTCCTGTGAGTAGAGCAAGATTTGCTTATTAAATTGTAATAAGATTACCTCTGTGTTGTTCCCTCACCTTTGCTCTTCTTACCTCAGTCTGCAGTTACGTAAGCCTCTCATTGAAGTTTCACTATCTCGGTCCGGGCCCCGCCAGCCCCGCCAGCCCCGCCAGCCCCGCCAGCCCCGCCAACCCCGGCTCAGCCCATCTCATTCAACTTTTATTGCTTTTAGTAATGTAGGAAAACTTCGAGCTAACTCGTCTAATCAAGAATTTAGGGCTTACCTACTCCTTGTTGGAGGAGGAACAATTTTCTCTGAAATGGTTAAGAAACAGCGTTTCGTTCTGTTATGAGCTCAGTTCTTCGCAATTTAATTGAATTATTATAAGAAGCCTATACTATAACCGCAGTTTGTCAGAACACGTACGTTCCTCGTTCATTTTGGATATATGTTAAATTTGGGTTCTGACCGAATGTATTTTTTTTGTTTCTCTGTCTTAAAATAAATTCGATGAATTGTAATAGCTATAGAATTGCTTAAACGCAAAAAAATGCTTAAACAAATTTGATTAGCGAGGACATTTTGTAGGTTCACGCCATTAATTCATCTAAGTCAAAAGTATTACGAGTATTATGTAAGTTACAAGTTGGCAATAAGCACTTAAAAACGTAACAAAGAGTAATTTTATTTATGCCTTTGCCAAGTTTTGGCAATGACATCGCGCAGCAAGCGGGGTGCGAATGTTTCATAATATTATTTTGAAACTGCCCTAAAAAAGTTTTCTTCACTTTGGTTGGGTTTGGCTTTTTACTCGCTTTGGCAGATTCTTGGGAAATGGAATATTTTATTGAAAAACTTTGGTTTGAAGAATCAATAATCACCTGCTCCTTGATTTTGAATAGAACTTAGTTCTGCCGAGTTCTCAAGGCATGACCAGGCATCATCTTTTTAAAATAGTCTTGGAGTTTGCCTGATCTCCGCGATGAAAACAGTTTTAAGAGTCTTTTCGAGGGTGGTTAGGTCCACTTTACCTATGCCTACCTATCACCAGGTTCTCCAGATGGACGCTGCTACCCATACTGTGGACTTATTCACAAATGATAACATTATTGTTAACGTAACAATAGTAAAGTCTGCCGCTATGTACCCACTTATCTTACTCGTATCATCTAAATCTGTTTGAAGAGAATAATCCTTTCTTATCAGTATTGTATTCCGCCGCAAAACGGGAGCTGTTTAATACATAAGTATATGCTTGAGATTAATACCTAATAGCCACCTAGCTACCAATAGGCCGACCGCTGAACTGAGACGTTGCCTGAGGTAGCAGCGCGGTGCGGGAGGGGTGTGGTGACGTGATGCGATAGCTCAGTGATTCAAAGTCAAATCATTTATTTCAAATAGGCACATTAAAGGCACTTTTGAACGTAAAAAACAAAACTAAATAGAAATGATGCTAGTCGCCCATTCCAAAAGGTAGTTTTCGTATGGAGAAGAATGGGCAAGAAACTCCACCGTTCCTCTTTTAAAATGTTTTACAAGGTCTTGTATACATAATATAATTATAATTATGTTAACACGATGCACCCATAATAAAATTAGTCTACCACAAAAGGTAAAAAGAATTAAAAATTAAGCAATGACAGGTAAATCAATTAAGTGATGGTGCTCACATATTTACAAATTATTAAAAAAAAAATGCAAGTAGTTGATTTTTCTAGAATTTTAACAAGTGTGTGAGCCACTGCAGTCGCCGATTGTAAAAATAAAATAAAATAAGATGTCATAATTAAAAAAAAAAAACAACTTGTGACAACTATCACCCCTCCCGCACCACGCAGCTATCTCAGCCTATAGTTATACTACTTGCTGCTACGAGGCAAAGATATATTTTATGAACTTTTGATGAGGCCTGACTTTTGTGACCAAAAAGACTTCGGTTGTTACTTGTTTGTAACAAGTAACAACCGAAGTCTTTTTGGTATGCTTGTGAGTCTGCAACCTCTGATAACTTATAGCTAGGTATAGGTCTTGGTACAGTATGGTGATGCGTAATTTGGATATGCAACACACGTTGAAACAGATCTTTGAAACAGATTCGCCTGGTTGTTGTATTGAAGACGGCTCATTTGTGTTACATTTTATGTTTACCAATCTTTACCCACCTGTATACAACTGCCAAACCCTGCAACATAGTACAATCTCAGTCAGAAGAAAGGTTTTAAAATACACATGTTCTCGGAACGCTTTCGGCGTGGGAACGTTTGACGAAAACAAATACACGTGTCGGTGTTGACCGCTGTCCTTCTATTGACACATGATAGGTCACCCCTCTCTCTAAAGCCATTAAACTGGAGCGAAATGTGACAAAGCTTAATAAATACTATCCATACTAATATAAATACGAATATTACTCTGTCTGTCTGTAACATGTTCACGTCTTACCGGTTGAAAGAATTTCAATGAGACACAAACACAAAGATAGATAGATCATGACCTGATTTAGGACATCCTGGTAGTACCTATGTTTCCGTGAGTTAATTTCAATCAACCTCTACCCAGGTGAAACCGTGGACAAGCTAGGAAGCAAGCCAGTACAAAAAACATGTACATAAATAAAGTATTTCAACAGCCATAAGCGGTATTTAAAATTACCTCACTTCCCAGGAACTATTACAATGTAATGTACGATTTCCTTAAGCCAGGCTTTCCTCTTTACACCCTGAATAATTAGAAAATAAATGAGACAGATTTTAATCGCACTATTGTCGAGGTAATTAAATGTTTTTACCTGCATGTATTCTATGAATTTTCACGGTTTGCAAGAATTCTCTTGCTTTTAAGGACTAACGAAACATAATAAGCAAACATAATCGATTGGAACATTCTACGGCAGTAATTATGAGATTTGTACTGGATGGGCAGGCCGCAGGCCATGTTTGTCGAAGGACCGATGGTAGATCGAGCAGACGAGTCCTGGAGTGGAGACCGCGCAGGTATCGGCAAGCGTAGTTGGACCGACGACCTTAAAAAGCTGACTGGAAACAGACTGGATGCGGAAGGCGGCGGACAGACTGTAGTGGCGCAGCCTGGGAAAGGCCATGTCCAGGCAGTAGACTGCGGTATTCATACATAGTTTATTACGTCAATCAACAAAGTAATTATTGTAGGTATCTAGAAGAAGCAAGTTGGGTATTGCATAAATATGCTTAAAGGGTATATTAGTGTGTGATAGGCAAAAATATGTATAAGGCGGTTCAACGTGCCATGCAGTTTATGGGAGCCAAAGAGTTTTTCTCTTAGTATTTCCGCATTTTGCCATTCCTCTTTATTGTCATTTACCACAGTAAATTGCGTCAGATATTCATAATTTATTATAGAAACAGGGAACGTTCTACGGCTTTTTTCCGAATCTACGACATGCCTATATTTAGAACCCTCCTCGTAATGTCTTCAATATCAATAAAATGCTAAATTGGAGCCATCACAGACCTGTAGCGGTAGCGAAACTACACCACTTCTCAAATCAATAAATGTTTCAGTTTTATCTACGAACGTTGAACTCGTTCTTTTGAACTTTCTTAGTTTGTCTTTTAATTAAATTTACTTTACGAAGAAAATGTGATGGACAGTTTTCGTGTTTAACATTCAAAAACAACTTGATAAGAATTCTATTTTGATATCTCCAGTGACTGTCTCAAACGTCACAGTTTCTAAACTAAAAGTAAAAAGAAAGTAAAATCTAAAAAGTTCATCGTTCGGCATGGTTGAATAATAAAATGAAAAGTGGAGATCGCGTGCCGCCCGCCCTGTGGCCGCGCACTGTCTGCGGTCTGAGCCACAGCACAGATACGAACAGAACACTCAGTTCATACGAAACAATAAAAATCTTATATTCACAAACACAACGCATAGTCTACTAAACCACCATCGCGTCGGTCTAGAAGCATGAAATTTTGCACAAGAGTTCCTTCTCTAGATAATGAGAGAGAGCAACTAAGGAAGGATTTTTAAAAATTCACCTCCTAAAGGGTTAAATAGGTGATGAAAGTATTTAAGGAAGTTAGTCATATTTGCCGCCGAGAAATCTCATCGGGCGCGTGACTTGTATGAAATATGTCCAACTACAATAAAATATTGTGAAAGTGAGTATGATTTGCGACCGTACATAATGGTTGAAGCCACTTTACCATAGTGAACATTATATTTTTTCATTGTTCTTTAGTATCATGGTCTCTTACACGATTTATACCAGTCATGACTAGTTGTATAATAAAGAGGAAACAGCGCTTATTGCCTCTACAGAAAATCATACAATCACAAACCGTTTTCATGAGAGTACTTTGGTAGCTTTTACGTTTACTGTAGCTTGACTTTCTAATTTACATCCGAACTTACGTTCTTCGTTACTTATATTACAGAATGTTACATCTACGTTATGTTTTCATATTTTCACTTCAGCCACATAAAACATAGTGCCTATTAGACTTTTATTTAAAACTAGCTTCTGCCCGCGACTTCGTACGCGGATCCTGTTGGTTATGCCAGCGACAACGGGGTAGTCAAAATCGAAGATCTGAAACGTCTGATGTCGAATTCTAAGAACCCGGGGACTGGATAACAACGGGATGCGCGAGACGATTCGAGACGTCATTTTCAGGCAATAATGAACCAATAGGGTGGTAAACTTGGCCTTGCACTTTTAATGTTGGCATAAATGGGCCTTCTGAAATCTGTTTCGCAACAAAAGATGTCATTTGAAAGGCATTATTGTACGAACGTATGTTGTCCACGAAATGTTTTGACTGTGATGGTCACCGATTAGCAGTGATCTTAATATTTCTGGAGGATTTTGTAATATTTCAATATGTACTTTCCCACCTGAGCAACACATACCGTTTGTTTCTTTTTGCTATTTAACAGCTTCACAAAAAGTAAAATTTTTAACCATACCTCCGATGGCGGAATACGTGGCGTAGTCAATCATAGGAGTATACGTAAATGCACTCCGTTCCTTATCAACCCAAGGAAGGTCGCCATGCCCTACGGCTATATCTTGAGACACATCCGATTCTTCAGATGATATCGACATTCTGTTCAGAGAATGTCGAAGTCGATCAGAATTCAAACGTTCGTTGCGCTCTTCTTAATCTGTCTCTTCATGCCGTACTCCAGCAATTCTTTCTTTCTCACTTTCTGATTATGAATATTTTGTTGTGTGCGTGTTCGGAACAATTAATGTATGATAATCTCACCGTATCAGCGGTCAGTCGCGCATCATATTCTTCACTGGTCTCTAGAGATCTGGATGTAGATGCGTAAATACGCTGAGAACGCAGGCGTGCTTCGCGATCCGAAGAGGTTTCCACGGAGCGAGTTGCAGCCTGATGTTCTCAAACAGCATCAAGTCTCTCCTGACGCTCTTCGGTAGATTCTTGGGATCTTATGATCCTCAATCTTTTAGCTCCTTTGGAACATTGGGAAAGATTTGACCTCTTTCTAGGCATGGTTATAGTTTTATTATGAAGATACCTGATCAATTAAAATCTAAGTGACTGCTCCCCTACCAAGGGTGCCCAGACACGGGATCGTCTGGCCCATGTGCTGGTTTGGTCCCTGGGGTGGCCACGGCGTGCTATGTGTTCTGGTGCGCCGGTGATGGGGAGTATTCCCCAGCGGAGGGTCCGGTGACGGACAGCCGCGGCGGGTTCACGGATGAGTGCTAACGCGTGCCCATGTTCCCGCCGTAAGCGGCAGAGGAGGACACAGTGGAGTTTTAGTGGGTTAGAGTCCCACATAACTGCACTATCTCCCCGTGGTAGTGCAGAGTGCATGAGCATTTCTTCACATTAAAAAATAAATAAATGGGAGTTTTGGCCAGTAGAGTCAAATTTTCAATGATATACCATCGTCATCGAAAATCAGTCCTAAACTGTTACCGCCTTCACCGCGTGAAGGTGAAATTAGTGATAGCTTAGATTTCCACATCAGATGTTTCTGATCTTCGATTTTTATAAGTCAACAGGAAATGCCCATCAGACCGAATAACTTTTACTAAGACGTCATTCCTATATGTGTTATGGTGTAGCTGGGCTCTTGGAGTTCCCCATCAGGTGTTCCAGATCTTCAAATTTATTCTCTCAGCAGAAAATCCTCATCACGTGGAACAATTTTTGCTATGGTACCATTTTTGTATCTCTTATAGTTAAGCTGGTCTGTTTCGGTTCTGCATCAGGTGTTCAAGTTTCCAAGAAACATTATAGCCTGAATGTTGTCCAGCCATAATAACTATACAACAAAAAAAAAATCATTCAAATCCGTCCAGTAGTTCCGAAGATCGGACGCGCAGGCCCGAGGCGTGTACGTACTCTGATAGAATATCTTAACAAATGTTCGCCGTGATTCTTTAAATTGACATAACTTTTTTATTTATGAACCGATTGACATGAAATAAACACTAAATGTTAAGTGAAGCCTACTACAATATATAAGTGAAAACCGCATCTAAATCGAATAAGCCGTTTCTGATATTAGCGTGCACAAACAAACAGACAAACAGACAAACAGACAAACCGACAAACAGACAAACAGACAAACCGACAAACAGACAAACAGACAAAAAAAAAATTAATTACAATTTCGGGTTCGGCATCGATATAATAACAACCCCTGCTACTTTTTTTTTATATATTTCCATTGTACAGACACCACTCTTCTACAAATTTATTATATGTATAGATAAAAACTCGTCTTTTTTGCGCTACCGTAGCACCCGCCGTAGCGCGTAGTGAATTGTCATGTTACAAAATTGAATCAACCGACGTCTGTAAATCGTTACCGAGAATTAAAAGGCACGAAAAGAGTCGCTGATGAATATCAATTGCTGGATACGTTTCTACTTTATGGTCAGTTTCGTACATGCCTTAAAATATTTCTAAAACTGCCTCAATTATTCCGGAAGACACAACCAACGCGAAGTTTGCTCTTTATTATCAAAGGTGAAACATCCCATAACGTGAGCAATTACTCAAGTGTTATACCGCGGAAAATTTTAATGTTGTAGGTATAATGTTTCACGGAAAATGTATTTATTACGTAGAAGTAAGCTAGTAAAATATTCAGAGGGTAGGTCGCGCTTGGGCCAACTATGCCGAGTCTACAGACAGTTCCAAACTATAATTTTCTTGTTACGCAAGTTTGGTAATTTGATCAAGTTACTGAATAAGCGCCTTTATGACTTTATTATACGGTTATTTTTAAGCACATTACGTACTTACATACATACAATGTTTTTACGGAGGTATTTTATGATTGACATGTTTCCTATCCAAATGTGGGTCACCCAACATGCGGTAGTTAAAAAAAATATCGTATCAATCAATGAAACGGAAATTAGAACAGTTATTTTCGTAGCTATTGTTATGAATTTCGTTTATAGAAATTGTTTTCATTTCCTTGAGTTATGTTTACTAAAACTACGATACTTATGTATTGAATTACTGTATTTATGTTGCCCTTGAAAGTCATGCTAGTAGATGATAATGTTTTGTAAAATAAAATGCGTAGTGTACCACACTTCTTTGAATAATACAGGGTGTTTGGAAGCTGAGTGCAAAGGTTTAAGGGAGTGATAGTTGACACCATTTACAACATTTTGAGTCATACTGTATGTCTTAGACGAAGTATGTTTTTTTTATTATTAATTACAAACATTTAGTCAAAAATAACATACCAACTTTAACTGGGAAAAAAAAAACATACTTCATCTAAGACATGTATGTCTCAAAATGCTCTAAATGGTGTCAACTATCCTTTAAGTCTTTGTATCCAGCTTTCAAATACCCTATATATTCAAACTCGATGTGTTCTCTCTCCCGCCAGGGTCGCGGGTTGTTCGAAAGAGATACCGTGGCCCCTGGCACAGGCAAGTGAAGGAACACGGGTGGGTTTTAGTCAGTAAGAGTCTGACACTCCCTTCCGCTCCGCCCAGAGCGAGAGGGGGTCATTTGATGATTTCCCAACCAAAAAAAAAAAAAAAAATGTGTTCTCTCTCCAAGACCTCTGAGGACAGAGATTCCCCAGAAGTTAAGAAGCCATTTTACTTGAAAGATAATATATAGTTCTCAATCGTACCTTTTTAAAAAAAAACTTTATCATTTTGTCTACTTTTTTGCCATCGGTCCTATGCCACTAAGAAAGTGTTCTCTTGAAATCCTTATTTTGAAATACCAAAATATGTGCGCTTCGAATATAGCAGATTCAGGGTGGCAGGGACATCGCGCAGCCTATTAGGTACCATGGGTTCAGTACAGGATTCTGAACTCCCCAGCGTCGAAATATTTCGTCAAAAAAATGAACTGTTCCATACATTTTGACCGCGTAGGTATCACATTCGCACTTTTCAATGAAATTGCAGTTTTTTTTGATAACCAACGAAAATTTCTACACTAGAGGGTCTCGAATCATGTGCTGAATTCATAGTTACAGTTTGCGAGTCGATGTCCTCGCCACCCTGTATTTACATTCACAATGGTGGTTTACTTAAAGTTTCCCTTTTGTATAAATTAGCGAGTTATCTCGCCTATTTATACCCAAAAGGGTAACAGGGTTACTGTTTTTATTGGTTGTAGTATGATTGTTGCCACTAATAAATTGCATGGTAACCCAGTGTAACCCTTCAGGGATTAGTTAACCCATCACATAATCCCAAAAGTGGTTCAAACCCCATAGTTTGGCACTAAACGTAACTACTGAACCCTCGGGGATATTATACTAATGCATGTATGTTTATTTTATTCAATCCTTGGCATTGACACATTTAAGTGTAGCGAACTTGCCTTTAAATATTTCATGATATACCTACACCGGCGCCGTACCTTAGATTTCCATGAAAAATTACCCTGAATACAATTTTCTTGGAAAATCTGACCGGTGACGTAATGGCGGTATATTTCCAGGCCAGTAGAGACAGGTGTCAGTGCGGAACCTTGACTGGCCACCATCAGTACCTACACGACGACAGCAATTTACATGCATATTGAATGCTCCTTCAATTCCTATAATCATTGTGTCTGTTAACCATCGCAGACCTTCGATGTTTTATGGAATTTCATTTTTCTATTCATTTGTTTTTATTTATCATAATATTACATTTATGTTTATGACTGCGACTCTAGTTGCGTGGAGACAATTTTTTATTAAAAAAATATAAAATGGAATTGAAGTAAGTAGGGTGGAAGTAGGTTCTTAGGCTTTATACTTTGATGTCCTAAGGTAAAAGGTTTTTGTTATTCTTTTCTAGTGTTTAATGCTGTAAACATAATATAACAACGCGCCTCTTTTCCTCGAAGGGTTTGGCAGAGACCTCTTGCGTCCGGCCCTGGTGCAAGCCATGATCCGGGGCGAGAGGGAGTGGGAGGCAGTCACCTCCTTCTGCGAAGCAGTCATGCTAGCGAAGGAGGTGGCGGGACGGCTCAGGGAGAGAGCCTCCCGGCCCAGCCGCCGCGGGAGACGCTCCGGGCGTCGGGAGCCGCGTGATGACTCCCGGCCACCGTAGGCGCGGGCCTGCGGGCGGAGAGTAATGGGTAGCTCACCGTCCGATCAGGACCAGGCCCGTGCCGGACGGCGCGTACGTGTTCCACGCGCGCCTCAAAGAGATGTCAGCATCGAGGAAGGGCCCCATAGGGCCGAAGCCTGCCGGGTCAGCGGGATTGTCCGAAAGGGTTACCGCTGGCCCGGAACATAAAGGGCTAAGGAAGGAACACGGGTGGGTTTTAGTCAGTAAGAGTCTGACACTCCCTTCCGCAAAAAAAAAAAGGGTAAATTCCTGATGTAAAAACCCAATAACACTTTGACCGACCTGGGAATCGAACCTAAGAACTCATGCTAGTAGTCCTACTTTAAACAAGTAAATAATAAAATGGTTTCTTGGCAGTAAGATAACGCAGTGAGAGATTGCAGGCGGCGCAGTGAGCGCATTGCGGCTCTTCTACTAAATCTAGTTTGACCTCAGTTCACGGCCGTCTTGGAAATAAGTTTCTAGTTTAAAAGTTATAGCCGTCGTATCGCATTTAACCAGATTAAAAATTTGATGCAATATTTTTATTTTCCTTCAAGTCAGAATTGCCTATTTCTTCGGCTTTCATTTTAAAATAATACTTAAATCAGTGGAATACTTTATTGGGTCATAGTCGTGGCCCCAAAAAGTTCAATAAAACCTCCTATTGAAATGCTCTCAGAAATCAGAAAGAGCTCGTTAGTTATACTATAGTTGCGAACTTTAGTGTAGCTCTAGACTCTTGAAAATCTTTAAATTACCCGTAGCAAAAAGGAGGGTTATAATTTTGACCGGTATGTATGTATGTTCATCTGTTCCCTCACAACTTCAAAAGTGCTAATAATAATTTGACAAATGAGGTATCGTTAGAAGCGTCTTGATCGGCTATGTGACGTCACACTAAATTCAATATGGCGCCCTCTAGAGGACAAAAAGTAATGAATTTAAAAATAAATATTTTGGGATGGTGCCTTGTGGGGTATCAAATGAAAGAGCTTAATTAGCACATTTAAAAAATACAAATATTACTGAAATAAGCCTTAAAATAATTAAATAAAAGAAAAGTTAAAAAACTAAGACCTGACTACTGAAAAGGATGAAACAAGAAGGTACCTTCCCGTGGTCGCATGCTACCATCCATACTAATATTATAAATGCGAAAGTGTGTCTGTCTGTATCACACAGTCCATCCATCGTTTCTTTGGTCTTCCCCTACTCTTGTTGCCATCGACATTCATAAAAACTTTTTGAATGAAGGAATAGTTTGTGGTTTAAAATCCCGAAAAACTTCTACCAATCTTTATTGGAAAGTATAGCAAAACCCAAACGTTTGGTAATAATAATTCACAGGTAACAATTGAGGTTATATTGATTTGAAATTAAAAAGTTGCGTTTATTTACCATCTCGTTACCGGGCGACGGATTCCACTAAAAGTACAGTATCGACCACACGCAATTAACTGTATCTTAAACACATTAGGCGTACCTATTGGTTTCGTACGGTCGGCAAAATAAGCACCATATGTTCGAATTAACTTAAGAGTGATCGAACCATTGACATATATATTACTAGAAATCATTGGATCGAACTTATTAATGTAATAGTGATTATTTTGTACTTTACTATTATAATTATAAATGAAATGAAATTAAATATTTGTTTATTTATGGCAACTAGGCCCAATTTTTAATAACATTTTTCTTAAAAAAACTGTTGTTATTAAACAAACACAGAAACAAAAACAAAAAGAAAATTAATTGTATGGTTAGTTGTCAGTGGATCAGAAGACCCCACAGCTAACCTTACAATTTCAAAAATAATTAAGTATTACATAATTACTAATTATTCATCAATTTATTAAAGTTCATCGTTATCTGCCTAGCTTTTTCCCACCCACGTCGGGGTCAGCTTCCAGTCTAACCAGATGCAATATTTTACCCCCACAAGACAGTTACTGGGTAACAGGATACCCCTTAGTAACATTGGAGGTCAGAACTTCGGGCTTCCGACTACCCGACTAGTGACAGCCGGGATCAACGGCTTAACGAGGCACGAAGGGGCCTGAATATGCAATGGATTTTCACTCATCCACGGACCGGCCTAGGCAAGCGTAGCTTAACCTGATCGATCGTCCCATTTGGCTGTTATTACATAGCCACGAAAGTTACAGTTTTCTTGCTAATGATAACTTGTAACGGCGCTTACCTAAATACATGTTACTCTAGTCTAGTTTTTCGGTAGTAACTTTCAGCCATACCTCAGGTGGGGGCCTGTAAGCCGGCACGACTGTAATATACGAAGCAGCGTTAAATTACGGACGAGTTGAGTCCGCAATTAGGTTGCCTTGCTGTTTACTTTACCTTATTTACAGTACCTTTATTTACCTTGAACACATTTCTATTCACGGCTCTATGTAATCTAACGCATATTTGTTTTATATAACAATCTATCTACTTTATAGTACATTGGGGAGGTCTCCAGGTTCTTAGAGAAAATGGTTTTTATTTGTTTTTTTTTCTGTCTGTACATAACCGCAAAACGCATTTACAGTTGTAGGTAGAGTATGTTTTCCCCCCTTTGGTACAAAAATACACCCAGCCTAGCGCAAAAGCTAACTAGAAGTTTGAACTTTTATAGTGCTGATGGACGCCAAAAGGCGCTCCTTCACCGGGAGCATAATCAGCCTAACTACTGGAACACAGGCCTCCTCTTTTCGAAAGGGGGTGGGAAATAAACTACCACGCACGCGGGCCCAGTGCGGGTTGGTAGATGTCACCTATCTTCGAATTTTTGTTTCTAGGATATGCCGATTCCCTCACGATGTTTTCCTTCACCATTTTAAGAGCAGTGGTGATGAAATTATTAACACAAAATAAAGCGCGTGCCTGAGTTCGAACCCACGACCTGCAACTCGTAGTCGGCCCGTTGCCACTGGACCACCACTGTTCAATGTTACAATCCGAGATTCCACTGTAATGACTAGGGCTTTAGAGTAGACTGCGCAGGCCGTCAACTGCTAGGTAGTGTAGACAGATAATTAAAACCAGCAGGATAGGTTAATACATATAGTTAAACTAGCTTCCGCCCGCGGCTTCGCACGCGAGGTATGTCGATAAAAACTGTCCTATATCCTTCCCCGGGATGCAATCTATCACTCTGCCAAATTTTATCGGAATGATGGTTTAGGCGTGAAACGGTAACATACAGACAGACATACAGACAGAGTTACTTTCAAATTTATAATATTAGTATGGATACGTAGGCAAAAGTAGCACGGCTAGGTTGCAGGTAAAGCTTACATTACAGGCGAATGCTCGCGGTGAGGGAGCTCCTTTAGAACAGCATTTTTTTTTAAATTGCTGAATGGTCTCGATCTTGACCCCGATCACGCCTGATGGAAAGCGATGGTTGAGGTCTATGATGAAACGAGCGTGCCCAGAAGAAGCCTGTTCACTCTGGCTTTGAAGGCAGACGGGTTAAATGTGGAGGGAACACAGACGATGCTTTAAATACCTGTAAGTAAATTAGCACTATCTTATCAAAAAACGGCCCAAAAAGCTTTCCGCAGTAATCTTATCAGCTGACGTCACACATAAGGTGATCGATATGATTATGTGCGAAGTGTCCCCAAACTGAATCGTGCAGCCGTCGCGTCCGCTAAATGGAACGCGTGTTGCTCCCCGGAGGGTTCAAGGCCGGCCGCGTCTATTCCCCAATGTGTCTATCCTGTCTACATATATGGCTTATATTATTTGTACTTGGTAAGTTTTAACGGTGTGTCGGCACCGATATATCTATGTGTATCATTATGGCCACCATAGATATCCGTGATGGCCACCGATCACCGTGGCTAAAATAAATGATACTGTTGTTCGGCACCACCGTCTGCGATTTCAATAGCTATTGGGCCGTTTTTACCCGAATAAGTACGGTGAAGTAAAAAGGAGGATTAAGATTTTGATCGGTTTGTTTGTATGTTCATCTGTTGCCTCATACCTTCTGAACCACTTATCATAATTTGACAAATGATGTATCGCTGGAAGCGTCTTGAACTCTTGATCGTCCGATGACCACGGCTATCCTCTGAACATCACTATGAATAATATAGTATTAAACACAATAAAATATATTACGTGTAAGTTTTTTATTTAATATATAGATTGATAAATAGGTATTGTACTTGTAACAATTTCAGATGAGAATATTTTCTTATTTAATACTTTTTAAACCGTGATTTTTCAGAAGTCGGGTTTTTTGTAAGTAGGTACATAGAGTTTTATATCTATACAGCGAACAAATTAAGTTTTTAATTAACTTACCGGTAAACTAGCTGAATGTCTTTTTCCAAAGCTGAATAATGTTAGCAGACGGTTACTGTTCATAATATTTTGGGTCTGTAATGTTAGAAATGTTTTTAATTAGATTGCGTTTGGGAACTCTACGTTTAGGGTAACTACCTATCTAAAGTTCTGAAGGGAAAATCTCAGACATTCTCTTTTTTGCTGCTTACTGTAATTTCTTTGCTATCGTTCATACTTAGTGTATGTAGTTATTTAATTAAGGTTTCACGAAAGGGATTTCATTTTGTTGTGTTCAACGCAACAATTACCTTAGAACCCTTTTCAGAAGATTGAATAAATAATGCATGCTGGAATATTTTGACAGCAAGCACCAATTTTCTGGTACAAAATATTACTTATGAATAATATTCAATTTATAACCGTAACTTGAGCTTCGCTGTTAGTTGGCGTATAAACAGCGCGTCGGAAGGGAAAAGGATCAAAATAACATGTCAGAGAGAAGGTTGCCTCCCATCGGGAATATGTAGGTTAGGTAAACTTAATAATGTATATTTGGTATAAATATTATTCATATATTCCCTCGTCTTAGTAGTTTCTTTAATTATATCTATCCATTTCTAAGGCAACGTTGAGATACAACAGTGATATGGGTCAGACCTCATTTTAAATTGTACAAGCTCAGAAACATTTATTTTATTAAATAGGAACAACCAAAACGCTACATAATGTAATATTACAAACAGAAAAACATAGTAATCACCACAGTGAACAGCGGTTCACAGATACCGTGAATAAATAAATCTTTAAAGTCGCTAGGAGTTAACTGTAGCTTCAAAACGCGCTTTGGGCTGATTTTTCCAACGCCAGATAACTTCAATTTTTGACAGTTCTTCCATACAAAAACTGTCAGACGTCAATATTATTTCCACGAACAAAAATTATTCGGTCGATTGAAAAATCAGCCGAATGCTAAAGAGTATCTACAGAGTAACCGTCTAAGCAAGTAATTAGCAGTCGACCACTTACTTAATCTATTTGATTGCGAACATGTACCTACATTGGACATATGCCTTTCTACCTCGTTGAAGATGTACAAGTAGATAAACAGCTGACGTCTGCTAATAACGTCTTTTGTTTTATTTGAGAGGGTTTAAGTTCATGACCCTAGAGATATTGCACGTTGGATTGACAGGTGATATAATATTCCATCCGTAGGGCGTAGATCATGTTTTGTTTTAAGTTCTTAAAGAACTGTGGACATTGTCAGTCTGTCAGACGGGTAAATCTCGTAGTTTTATGAACGTTCACTGTCTGATTTGTCTCAATCTGTCAAGAATACCTCTAATTTCCCTAAATTTTGGACTAGTTTTTGACATTGATTGTCGCTGAGATAAGATTGCAACTAAATTTCGACCTTCTGTTCGAAATTGAATTACATTCATAGAAGACAAATCAATTCGGGTCTTCCTTACGGGAATATTTCAGGGCTTATTCTCGAAAAATAAACTTATTGCTGTGCAATGGATATCCGTGCTGTACTGTTAATCGATATTTCCTTGAAGTTATAAAACTAAATGAGTTTGTAAATATGAAGGGGAGTCTGCAGAATAACTGTAGGTAATTGTATCCAAGTGATTTATTATACTTGTAAAATTTACTTTTACGAACGTAGCAATGAGTTTGGCCAATTGGCTCGGCGGTGAGGGTTGGAATGTATTCACAGAGGGTTGCCGTGCCGAGACCGACAGGTTGTCGCCACCCCTCAGTATCACCGCGGTACTCACCTCACGGACCGTGCGTATCAAATGTTTGCTCAATACGCACACCGCTACATTTTTATTCGACTGCCAATAAAACCACGCAATAACGATCATGGTTTAATATCTCCCTGGGGTCTGCAAATATATTCAAATGTAATCTATAAGACGAGAAACGCTCATGAATTACAGTCTGAAACTCTGAAGCGATGATCTCGAAATAAATGGTATCGCTCACGGTAACATTGAACTCGGTATCGATTTGTGAACGTTACTTTATTTTCTGTTACAGTTTTGTGTTATAGTTGACGGCCACGCGATGTTTCAGATAGTTTGCTTTAGCCTTTTTAATTTGGATTAAAAAGAACATTCGTTGACGTAATTGCGTGGTTGGTAACACTTGGTTTCGTTATGTTAATATTATCCAGACATTATTTGTATTACGTAATGAAATCATCAGACACACCTAGGTCCTTGATGATATCTTTAACAAGGGTCTTCAAAATAGGGTGTTGTGTGAATGAGGCGTCCAATGTCCCAGTGTGAGGATGTCAAGGTGCAGGAAGCGGCAGTGTGTACATGTGTCGTATAATAGCGGCTTGTACACACGTGCGGTGTGCTTATCTCTCGTGCTGTGTACTCAGGATTAGACGCACGCCGAGCCGCGCCCGCGCGTCCACTGTCAAGTTCAAAATGTCAAAGACACTCCGAATTTATCGAAGTTTACCACGTCGCCGCGCCGAAATAGATTCCGGTTTCGGCAGCTGGCTGCAGAGCAACTGCAGAGTTTGTTGCGCCATTTCTTGTTCTCAGCATAAACACTAGCAAGTGGTGTAGGGTTCCGGGGTTTTCTTTTGTAACTATAACATTCATAAAGTGTTGATTCTCAACGTACTTACTAAATCCATGTCCTCAGCCTTATTTGACAGACTTTTGAATTTCGTCTGAGCACGTCAGTTCTGTGCAAGTACATTTGAACATTGAACTTTGCGATGAAATGCAGCAATTTCCATGACTAAATTACTAAGGTAAGATGTTTATGCTTCGTATTAATAATATTGCTAATCATAACACAGGATAAGGCGCTGAAACAGTATTAGAATGATGATGAAATGACTTCATGAGTTACAAGCACGGTCTACAAAAAAGTGAGGTAGATGAGTACTTACAGGTACATTAAGGCAGCTAACTTTAACAGTTGTCACAACTCTTAAGGACATTTTTGCTCTTGTGATGAGTAGTTTTTAGGCCTGTAGCCTGTTTTAAATTTAAAAGGTCACACAGTAACTATAATTATTAACAACGTAATGGAAAGTTGTTCAATTCTTGCCTGTATAACTATTTGACTTTTTTTGTTAATCTTACAGTAAGTATAGCTACAGTATTGTTATAGTACAGGTTAATTCATACTTTCGTTATCGTGTGTGTATACTTGGGTATGTTTATACTTGAGCAGGCTTTACTCTCGATAATCCTCGTACTTATGAACATGGCTTGCGAATTATGTGTGTCTAGCTCGCCGACCAATTAGCAACATAAAATAATGAATGTTCGCTGGTGTTAAACTTAAATCCGGTACAACAGAGTACATTGATATTTTGTTTTTGGGTCCTTAAGTGAATACAAGAGCGATGTTTTAGCTTAAAAAAAATAGTACCCACAAAAACATTTTCATGTAAAATGTTGCCAAGACGAGACCACATAATGGCTCGTACTGTCAAAAAGTTACAAAACTCATGTAGAGAGATAATGAGAGATGAGATCTGATAACTTTTTGATAATACGAGCCATTATGTGGTCTTGTCTTGGCAGCATTTTACATGAAAATGTTTTTGGTGGGATTTCACATCTTTTTGTAAGTTGCTTATGAAAAAAAAATTGTTTTCTTTTTTTTTTGGGGGTGATTTACTAAAAATCCTGAAATATGTATTTTATTATTTATAACAAGGAGTCCCTATATAAATTTTTAGACATCTAGCATCCAAATTTGCGGAAGTCTCATACAACCTTCCATCCCCTAGGGGGGTAAAAGTTTCAAGTTTTAATTTTTTTTGTTGTTTGTGTACATACATACATATATAAGTCAATGTAGCTTACATACTAAATTTCAGCTTTCTAGGACTTCAGGAAGTATCCTAAGAGTTTTGATGATCATCAGTCAGTGACAAAATCGGGGTTTTTTAGATATCAGTAAAATCTATAAGCTATGCAATTGAAACTTTATATGTTTAAGTTTACTATTGACATCATATCCCGAAAATTTTGTTTAACTGGTATAATCCAAACCCAAGTTATGAGGGTTAAAAAAAACGACGAAGCGCATCGAGAAAAGGTAGGGTAGTGCCCTTGCGCTTCGCTTGGCTCGTCTTGGCGGGGGCACTCACATGCCCCAATATGTGTAATATAGTGATTTAGCAGTTTATAGAATTGATCCGATTATATGATCGTGGAGTTTTATGTGATCGTGTTTCTAGCTACTTGATATTTCAAAAATTCTTGTAAATATTGCTATAATTCTTAGAGCACTGCAGTACCATATATACCTATCACTGTCCATAGATGCATGTTTACAAAGGATATCAACAGCTTAGACTTGGGTATCAACTCCATATTCTAACACTGAGCATAACACACTGGCACTGTGTCCCACCGGATGTTGTTCGTTACTTGAGTACATATCCGCGAAGGGTACGTGAAGGACACTCCGTATCAGAATTTCAAATATGGCGTTAGAATTGCGAGCAAGAAACATTGTGGTGAATTATGAATGGACTTTATCAGACAAGATTATAATGCCGTACGGCGCGGGCGCCGCGATTTGACTTTATTATAGAAACAAGAAATACCTACCTTTTTACTATACAGAATGGTTCGTTGATAAATAGGTAGATTAATAATAATAATAATAATATTCCACAACTATCACACAACGCCGTCTAGTCTCAAGCTAAGCAGAGCTTGTGTTATGAGTACTAGACAACTGATAAACATACTTATATATTTCTAAATACATACATATATAGATAAATTACACCCAGACACAGAACAAATGATCATGCTCATCACACAAACATTTGTCCTGGGTGGGAATCGAACCCACGACCTCCGGCATAGCAGTCATAGTCACTGACCACTAGACCAACAGGTAGTAGGTACTGTAAAATACCTACACAGTTCATACGGAGGATTTTCTGAGAAAAACAGGTTCAATATACTTCGCTGATGTTCGGAGATTATACGGCAAGTGACATCATGTTCCACCATAGCTGGCACGACACTATAAATAAGCTACATATAATCCTTGCGATACAAGTAAATCTCAGTACGCTGAATCATTGCGTAAGTAAATCTTCGTTTACTTAGCGTGTATTAGACAATGGGTATAAACATTTCATGTCGGTACATATAGTATCGGTGGTCGTGAGATATTTTAAGAAAATAGTTTTTCTCGGATTCGAAGCTCCAATGTTTTGCAAAACCGATAATAGAAGCTGGGTGCTTCTATTATCGGTTTTGCAAAACTTTGGGTTACAAAAATACACTAAGAACAAAAATGTTCTAAATTTTTTTATGCTTACGCCTCTACCTTGTTTAGTTTCAATTTAATCTGTGCAAACTCTCTTTGATTTCGGATAAAGTTACGGTCAAAATCATACCTACCTACTACTATCATCATCTGCCTAGCCTTTTCCCAACTATGTTGGGGTCGGCTTCCAGTCTAACCGGATGCAGCTGAATACCAGTGTTTTACATGGAGCGACTGCCTATATATGACCTCCACAATCCAGTTACTGGGTAATACGATTCCCTTTGGTAGGACTGGTTGTCAGACTTTCGGGCTTCTGACGACCCATAACGACTGTCAAAGATCCACGAATGACAGCCGGGACCAACGCCTTAATGTGCTTTCCGTGACACGGAGGGGTCCTGGCATGTGAAGATGGTCACCCATCCTCGGAACAACCGCGGCAAGCGTAGCTTAACCTGATCGATCGACCCGTACGGCTGTTATGACTTAGCCACAAGCCCCTACTACCTACTACTTAAGTATCTAGTATCTATGTCAAAATATTCTAAAGATAGTCCATAGTTGCACCTACAAAGTGTTGTGGCGGGTAGGGCACGATGGCGCACGGCTGGCGGCGCGGGCGCAGCGGGCGCGGGCAGCAGCGCGTGTCGGCCACCTGTCCGCGCACCGGTTCGATTCCCGGCCACCCCTCGACCACGGCTGCCTTATTAACTGAATTTATATTCCAAAATCCTGCGTGTTTTTGTACTAAATTAGCTCAAGATTTGGATCGATTGATGTAACTAAATTAAACGTACAAAAAGTCACCAACTTTTACATGTGGGGATCATAAATAACAATAGGTAGTGCGCTGTTCGTGCGGCGGTGAGCAGTGGTAGCCCAGTGGTAACGGCCGCGACTTACGAATTGTAGGTCGTAGGTTCGAACCCAGACAAGCGCTTTACTTTCTGTAATTTGTTTCATCATCACTGCTCTCAAAACGGTGAAAGAAAACATCGTGAGGAAAGCGGCATGTCCTAGAAGCAAAAATTCGAAGACATCTACCAACCCGAACTGGGTCCGCCTGGTGGATTACAGCCCGCGTGGTGGGTTACGGCCCACTCCCTCCCACAGTAAGGAGGCCTGTTCTAGCAGTGATACGTGAAATTGTAAAATAAATTCATAAGTTAAATTGCAATCATCTTTAAATTAATTAAAATCTTTAAAATAATTTACATCTTAAAATCAATATTAATTAAAATCAAAAAATTCATTAGAATCATAAACGTAGAACGCTCTATCGTATGATTTCCTAGAATTTTGACCAGACATCGTTTTACCAAGTCAGCAGTAAATCGTATCTGTTAAGTTATAATTAAAAACAAGTAATGCGCAGGTGTCGAATTTATTTCTGCTAACGTGAGAAATATCATCGTATGATGTGTTGTGACCACACATCATTCAGTATTTTCTGCTGATGAAGATATCACGCGAGATTGATTGTCTCTTTCGTAATGAGTGATTGTTATGACACTTCAAAAAAAAATGTTTGTGAAGCAACGGGTGTTGGGTAATCTCGGTAATCTCGCGTTCATATTTCCGAAGATAGGCGATAGTTCCCGAAGTCCACACTTTTCTTTCGAAAGCTGTAGGTGTGTACGTTTAACCATTGATAATAGAAACGGGATTATTTATCAGACGGAAACATGCACAGACACAACCTAGAGTAGACGGCACTAGACCAGGGGGCCTAAAAAGGTCACTTTGGCAGAATCATAAAAGGATAACATTATGAATCATAATATGGCGAAGACAGTCCCTGTTTTTCTTTTTTCGCTGCACTGCGTAGGTATATAATCAAAGAGATTGGGATTGGATTGATTGGTATTTTAGAACAGACAAAAAAAAATTACTGAAAAATCTTTCACCAATGGGATTTGATTCGATTAACTTAACAGTTAATTGTCCATTATGATTCATAATGTTATCCTTTTATGATTATGCCATAGTGGCCTTTTTAGGCGGCCCCCAGAAACTTGATCTGAAATACCATTTTATGTAGCTCGACCCAGTTCTTCAACTTACTGGGATCGCTTCATCGGTACTATTGCTGTCAATGTGTTGATAGATCGACTACAGTGCCCCGACCACTTACGTTATTGTATCTTAGGTCATTCATTACTGTAGTAATTACAACTTTTTTGTATTCCAATTTGTTGTTATGTTTATGTTTGCATCTATATATCCATACTAATATTATAAATTCGAAAGTAACTCTGTCTGTCTGTCTATCTGTGTTACCTTTTCACGCCTAAACCACTGAACGGATTTCGATAAAATTTGACAGAGAGATGGATTGCATCCCGGGGAAGGATATATATAGACATCCACGAGAGTGAAATTGAAATTGTTTTGAAATTGAAATTGTTTATTGAAATAATTGATTTACATCAAATATTTACAAAATAGGGCTTTATACTAGATGTAGGTAAAAATAATTAGAATAAGAATTAGGTAGAATAAGAATAATGTGACTTCAACCTATTATTTCATAATAATGTAGGTATGTATGTTAAAGTGAAAAAAACGTGTGCGGTCGAGAAACCTCCGTCAGGAACGAAGTTCCATACGCGATACTCGCACGCCCACACATAATAGAAAGAGATGGAGAGAGAAAGTCGCATAGAGCATAACGCTTTTTGATTACGTGACGATTTCTACCAGCAAACTCCTATCGCAAGCTTCCAAAAACAGTCGAGAGGCGTCGTGAGACGTCCGGTTGGGACGAAGTTCCACTCGCTTCGTCACAACACTTTTGTTACGTAACAAAAGGTCGAAATATTACACTTTTCTCTGTATAGCCTCATTCGCAGAGTATAACGTGCGGTGAGGAAGTTCGTTCCAGTCTGTTATACTGAACAGAAGGCGGTTTCCCGTAATTAAAAATGTTCAAACGACGTTTTAGTTCGACATTCTAGTCGCAATCTTATCTTAGCGACAATCAATGTCAAAAACTTGTCAAAAATTTAAGGATTTTAGTATTTTTGACAGATTGAAACTGAGATCAGACTGTGAACGTTCTTAAAATTACTTGAATTGCCTCTCGGACTACAACCAAGCTACTACATTATAGACAATAGATCGTGTAGACTTAGTTAGATCAATAAATACTTGACAAACTAAATGTCAAGGCTGTTTCGGGCATATAAAAGAGTTATGTAGTTTATTTAGGTTTTGCGTGGGTGGCTATAATGCTTAGCTTATTATAGCTCTACACACAAAATTAACTTTACAGCCAGGTTTACATGAGAAAATGTGCTACGCCCGAATTTATTATTAGAAATCGGATCAGAATTCCAAAAGTTACAGTTTTTTTGTTACTCGTGGTTATATTAATTTAAAAAAATATTTTCCAAAATTTTATTTTACCACTTTGTCGGCGTAATTAATATACACACTCCGACAAAATTACAGCTTTCTAATACGAACGGTCTCTTAGCAAAACCTCCGACAGACAGACGGACGGACATGACGAAACTATAAGGGTTCTTTGTAGGTACTACGGAACCCTAAAAATAAGTGTTATAGTAGTTGTTGAAAAAGAAGTACACCAAAAAAAACGTGTTTACGAAGTGCTACTTCCGACATGTAAGCCGAGCTTTACAAGGCAAGGTGCGCACGCGCCGCATCGTTTGACATATGTCACAGTCTAGCCCTTGTACAATACAGCCCACTGGGCTTAGCTTTTTGTAGCGGTTACCGTAATTTGGCCTTATTTGGGTTTTATGGTGCATGAGTCAGCTAAACTTAGGTACGTTAATTTAAAGTTTAATCCGTTGTTAAAATATTTGTTTAGTCATTCGGTTTTTGTGGGTGTTTTATTTCTGTCGGCTTTCTTATCTTGCTTCTCAAATATAATTTTAATTATTGTACAAATTAGTTTACGCTTATTTGTATCATATTTTCTTTGATTTGCTGCAATAACGAAAGTATTCAGACGAAATCAATGTACCTACTTATATTTGAATTCTTAAAATGTAAGCGATTGCAATTACCAATGTGTTATGCGATTAGGGTGCAGTTAAACTTCCAAGTTCCACCCCGCAGGGTCGCAGGCACGGGCCAGCACTAATAATAATTTATAAGACGCGTGCTCGCCACAAGTGTTCCAAGAAATGTCTTCAAGCGTGTACGTGTATATCACCCCTTCGTGTTTTGAGGTTTAACTTAATGACTAACATTATCCTGTCAGTATCGCTGGCCATATGGTCGTTTGGCCAACAAGTCGGCAGGTTGGCAGCGCGTGCCGTCTCCTGTTACAAGGGACTTCATTAATTAATCACCTTCCGATCGAGTGCTTAGTTATTAGTTGATAAATATTATGCGCGGGATTGGGTTTCTGTAGTGTAAGGTTATAAGTAGGTACATTTATTTTCATTAAGTATCTCTTATCCACCTTTTTACATTACGTACTAAATTAAACGACTTTCCCCCTTACTAATAAACGTAGGTATTTTAACAGATGAATCACACACACACCGATATCTCTCTTTCAGTCGTCAGTAATTTGACTTTCGAAAGAAGAAGATAAAGCGTTGTGTAACTACACAACGTTTATTAGTAAGCGGGTAGCTTTAAAAATAAACACAAAAACAAAGTTCCCAGAAGACTGGCAGCATTGCCACGTTGAATGGCAATGCTAATTCTTTGGCCATAGAGCGACCCAGCCCTCTGGTCACGTGAAGTGTCGATCAGCCGGCGAGAAATTTCGCACCCGAGCGTTTCGAGTTCGGTTTCAACCATTTGCGCCGCTTGAGGGTTTAGTGTAAGGTTGTGTTTATAAAACAGTGCAGTCGGAATCGCCACGAATGTACGACATAAGTAGTATAGTTGAGTACTAACGAGCGTTGTATGTTAACACAGAAATCCCATTTAGCGTTCCTACGGCCGAATTCAATCGTCACATTCGATTTCGATCGTGTGTTTCATTGTATATCTGTACCGACGCGAAACCTAACCATAATTTAGTAGGTACAAGATTCTGAAGCGGCGTTGAAACTTTTCGTCGGTTATTTAAAAAAAAAAACGCTGGGGTGTTTAGAATCATGTGCTAAATTTATGGTTAAAGTTTGCACCTTCTGTATAATTATTATAAATTAAACTCGCTTTTCGTGTCTCCCTGTGTGACCGCGTTTTTCTTCTAAACTACGCAAGGGATTTTGATAAGGGTTTCATCATTATTTAGAAAATGTATTCCGGAAGGCTATATTTAATTTGATTAATATCTTGAATGATATTATATAATGATGAAATCTTGATGTTATGTCACGTCGACAAAACCGTGCCAGACAGAGGCGGGTCGCTAGTAACTTGTATTTGTACACTATTTGCAATAGGACCTATGAATGAAGTCAGTTCTGCTGCAAATCTTGACTTCAAATACATAAGTTACCAAAAGCTTTGTGTAGGGACGAATTGTAAGCGCATTACCTGCTTCTACGTCACATCACGCAATGACCTTAGAATTCCGTTGAAATCCTAACTAAATCCTAGGTACGTGACTCCCTTCCATTCAATTAGGGCACCATTTTTACTAATCTTATCCACACAATCCAGTTAATGGCCGAAAATATAGATTTTTTAATTAATTAGGAGTTGCACTGCGGTCTTAAACGTTAGTTCGTGGTCTGACACAATAACATAGCGGTCGATTCATAAAAATAATTGAAATTGTCTGCATTCCGAACAGTCTCCAAATTGCCACGTAAGAGCTTTTCATAACAGCTTCGTTGGTTAATATGCTCGCGTTTTTAATTTAATGTTGAAAATCTTAATGTGTTAATCTTAATGGTAATTACATAACGTGGGTGAATTGTGAGTTAATTTATAAGCGCTGATAAGCCCATCATTAGTTATCACTTTATTCTCTAGCTAGAAAAATGTAGGTAACAGAGTTTTTCACGTAGGACGAGTTCTACAAGTTTTGTAATTATTTTACATCATACAATAGGTTATGAGCCCTAATTAATATTGAATTTATTGTTATTTAATATGAAAAGTAGCTTTTGCCCGCGGCATCGCCCGCGTGGATGTCGTAAAATACCCACAGTGTGCCCAAGTCGCGTTATGCCTAAACGTCATTTCAAATAAGCGTGTGGTCTATGTCGCACATTGCACATTTCGCGATACGACCATGTCGCTATTGGACTGTACTACCGGGATTTATAGTACCCTTTTTAATCCGGGTTATAAACTGTCTGTGTGCCAATTTTATCCAGTATTTACGCGGCGCATGCCAGTAAAGCTGCCAGTCGGCTTGATTTTTTTCAACATTTTCAACAATCATCGTCATATATACTTCCTCATGAATCATTCCGTCTATTGGTGAAAACAGTATGGAAATCCATTCGGTAGTTTTTGAGTTTATCGCCTTCAGATAGACAGACGTGGCGGGGGGACTTTATATTATAATAATTTGTAATCACACTAATATTATAAAGGCGAAAGTTTGTGTGTGTGTGTGTTTATTTGTTTGTGACTTCTTCACGCTCAAACGGCTGAACCAATTTTGATAAAATTTGGTATGAAGGTAGCTGACACCCTGGATTAACATATATACTTTTTAGCCCGATATTTTATTTTATTTTATTTTACTACCCGATATTACTACGCGGGGCGCAGCTTGTAGTGATATAAATACCTTCCTTTTCGGCCTTTTACTTTGTTTTTCAAACATGTTTAATGTTTTCCATCGAATGTTTGTCTCGTAAAGATACATAAACCGTTTCGTTCTCTATCTCTAATATTCTCTCTCTCTAATATTTGGCAATAAATTCCAATGGAAAGGTTCCATGACGAAGCCTATGTAAAAGATACAACTTAGGTACATATTCGCATTAAGCAAGAAAGGTGACTTAACTAAAAAAATCAGCAATTTTACAGTGAACGCGGATTCTGCTACAAAAACAACATTACGCTAAAGTAAACCTAAAAACAATAGCTAGAAAGGTGTGATTTTATGCTTCGTCGCACTTCGTCGCTGCTTTTAAACTTTTAAATCATTACACCCAAAAATTACTCTTCTTGAATTACGTAAGTATGTCAAGCTTCTCCCAAATGAACAATATCATCTCATCTTGCCTATCCTTTTCCCAACTATGTTGGGGTCGGTTTCCAGTCTAACCGGATGCAGCTGAATACCAGTATTTTACATGGAGCGACTGCCTATCTGACCTCCACAACCCAGTTACTGGGTAATACGATACCCCTTGGAGACTGGTTGTCAGACGTTCGGGCTTCTGACTACCCGTAACGACTGTCAAAGATCCTCGAATGACAGCCGGCACCAACAGCTTAACGTGCTTTCCGACGCACGGAGGGATCACGGTATGTAAAGATGGTCACCCATCCATAGACCGCGGTAAGCGTAGCTTTACCTGGTCAATCGACTTGTCCAGCTGTTATTATTTAGCCACGGGCCCCTCTCCCCCTCATTAACAATATCATCTGCCAAGCCTTTTCCCAATTATGTTGGGGTCGGCTTCCAGTCTAACCGGATGCAGATAGGTACATATATATTATAACATAGATAGGTAACCTAAAGTTCCTACTCGTAAGCAACGAAACGGCTCATAACTAAAGTGTATTAGAACATTCTCGTCCGGTCTTACTATTACTTACTACAACTACTAATGCCAATCGCAATTTCCGACTCATAAAACGCATTTGATGCACGAAACTGCATTTCTCATAAACCGAATTTTCGTTTTACCAAACACATTCCTTACGTCTTTAGGCATAAGGGCGATAGTTCTGTAGCAGTGTGGAATGTAATGTAGCATTATCTGGTCGTTATTGTATCTAGTAGCGATGTACTATAACCAAGTGTGGGAGTCGAAGTGTTTACGATCGCCTGGAAAATACGTTTTACGGCTTTCAGCAAGCATTTGGAGAAGATAGTGGTTCGGAGTATAACCGTATATGTTACGATCTGTGCAATGAGATCATTGTCGAACACGTTACATATTATTTAGAAGTTAACGTCATACTTTGTTTTGCTTTACTATAGAGAAGAAAAAAGCTTTGTAGGTAGCTATTTGTGCTGTGTCAAAAGCAGACGAATCGGATAGACGAAAATAAAAATAAATCGAAAAATTTAGGAAATCAACACAAAGGTGAGAGTACAATTATGTGTGCTAAGTGCTTACTGTTGGATATAAAGAAAGAAAGAAAGAAAGAAAATACATTTATTTAGCACAGACTAAAAGACACACAATACACCAAATAGTACAGTAATCGTACATACATCAGTTAAAAACAAAAAAAGTATCCATAATCCAGTAAGATATCCACACCTATATACTCACATGTTCACTTTACACTCGGTTTAGCTCGCGCCGTGTTTTGTTATACTCATATCTAGGAATAAATGCACCGTGTTCTGGAAATCTAGACCAACAGCTCACCGCTACAATCAGAAACCAAGTCTATTATTTGCACTGATAAAAAGATAAAAGCTTCATTTATACCGATAACTAAACAACAGTTATGGATCGGCTACAAACACGGAGAGTCCACAGCGACAGTTTACGAGGCAATCTGGAGCAGCCATAGCAGCTCTTTTTATGTGGACCGTATCTGTGCCGGAGGGGCAGACGGGCCGGCGACACGGCGGCGCGCCGGCGCCGCTCCCGGCTCGGGGATGCGGCTGCCGGCGCGCTTTGACGGACTTGTGTTGTATGTAGATGTAGATCAAGTCTGTGTCATAGTATTGTCACCAAAGATTGTTAGATATTTCTAAGAATTTGTGTAGCATTTGATATAGCATACTTAGTAGAAAAGTCTATACAAATATCATTTAGCTACTATAGGAGTTGATTATTAAATAAACATATGCGTCATACGCCAGAAATATTTCGGTTATGGAAAACCCACTTTCTCAGTGCACAAGTCTGACTTGATAACATCTTCAATAACCTAATAGGCACTCCAACGATATTTATATCTGTGACTGAACAAGTCTAGTTTTTCCCTAGACTAATATTTCCTGGTTGACATCGGCGTTCCTTTCAATTTATGACTGTTCCCAGTAATGTCTTTAGTTTCGTCTTTAGACATCTAATGGACTGGGAGCGTCACAAATTATTTATTTTCTATTATATTCGTTTATATTTCCACCCATTACAATCACACTAATATTATAAAGGCGAAATTTTGTGTGTGTGTGTATTTTTATGTTTGTTACTTCTTCACGCTCAGACGGCTGGACCAATTTTGATAAAATATTTTGTATGGAGGTAGCTGACACCCTGAATTAACATATAGGCTACTTTTTTCCCGATATTCCCACGGGATCGACATTTACGCGGGTGAAACCGCGGGGCGCAGCAAGTAGAATATAATTATCATTTATTGTTGTTACAGGTTATATTTATTTACAATTTAAGTTAGGGCTGATTTCTCAATCGACAGATAATTTTTATTTGTGGAATAAAATTGACGTCTGATAGATTTTGTATGGACAAACTGTCAAAAATTCAAAATTGTTCCTCGGATAAAATTATCTGGCGTTAAAAAAATTTGTCCCAAGTCAAAATAAAAAAGTGTATCTGTAACATATCTACCAATATTAAGATAAAGTCCAAAATAAAAAAGGGTAAGCCACTTTTAATTTGTGACTACCTCGTTCGGTCTTGTGTTGCCAGTGGGATTGCTGAGCTTGGGTTTGATCCCCAGATCGGTCAAAAGGATATATATTTTTTTATTGGAAATTTCGCAGTATATCTGTACCCGCTTCATGGCAACAGTATTGGAATTAAACATAACTGGCAAAGAGTATTAATTATAACGCACTTCTGCCTAACTTCCCAGAGTTTATTGGCATGATGTTATGTTATTTTAACTGTAAAATATACTGTGGGACACAGGCGTCGCAAATTGGAGCTTCTGCTGTGAGAGGGCTCTTGACACAATCTGAGGCGCTTGTTAATTAAAGAACAAATTAAGAGAGAGCAGTGTTCATGTAGAAATTGTATTTCTATGACAGTAGTAGGTATGAGGAAAATCGGGGGCGTTCGTCATGCACATATCATAATTTTATCGTATAAGTTTTCTGTTACTCTCCAGACAGTCCGATGTATTGTTTTTTCTCCAATAATTTCTTTTCTGGCATTGATTCCCTTCGAGTGATAAATAAAGTATACTGTGAACTCCTAATTTATTGTTAAAGTTACGATAATTTATTATATTATTAAGATAAAAGTCTGCTCATTGTAACGTCGATATTTCTTTCGTTTCGTAATTGGGAAATTAGTGCCCATAACGACCGCAATAAAGTTGAAAATACAATTACTATACATGTATTTCGTAGAACCAATATTTAATGGGAGAAGTAAGTAACATGTCTGCCATCTATTTTCAAAGTCAAATCATTTATTTTAATGAACGAAGAACGACAAAATTTTCAAGAAAATAGAATTGATTCTAGTCCCCTTCCAAAAGGTTTCGTATGGAGAAGAATGGCTAAGAAACTTCTTAATTACTTTTTCAAAATGTTTAAAAATATTTTGTATCATTCATTATACAATTTTCTCTACCAAACCTTCACATGTCACCCCAATTTTCCAAAAAAGGGGATAAGCAGTCGCCTAAGCGGTGGCCACTTCACAAGTGTCAGAGCCACTTGAAGCTACGCGTGGCACTAAGCTCTTTTGACACGACACGTGCTTGTCAATACAGGAATAAGATGTCAACATGTTGAACTGATTGAAATATATTTAAGTCAATAGAGAATACAATGAAATTATTCGATCATGGATGGGTTACCATCCATTACGTTAAGCCGTTGGTCCCGGCTGTCATTCGTAGAACTTTGACAGTCGTTGCGGGAAGTCAGAAGCCCAAAAGTCTGCCAAACAGTTTTACCAAGGGTACCTACCCAGTAACTGGGTTGTGGAGGGTAAATACTGGTATTCAGTTGCATTCGGTTAGACTGGAAGCCGACCCCAACATAGTTGGAAAAAGACTAGGCAGATTATTTCTAGACCAAGTTTTCTTTTGACTAGGTGTAGGTAGGGGTAGGTATTTATCGATGGGCCTGCGTCGCCTGAAATAAATAAATAAATAATACTATCGGTGGTTGTGGCTTGGCTCCAACAGGCCGACACATTTATCGCAATTAAGTGATTGCAAAACGCAGACTTCGAACCTATATTCAACTGCTAACACATATACTTTCGTTCTAAATGTACCTACCTACCCCTATTCTAGGTTTCCACCGCAATTTTAAGCGTTAATTTATGATTAAAAGTCTAAAGTTTAATTAATATCAATTAGGTAAGCTTATCATAACTTTGTAATGTATACCCAAACGACCAACTTTGCCTTTTCATAAAAGTTCACTTGCCCGGAGAACCGTTTTGTTCGCACAAAATTAATTAAATATTTGGGAGGTAAGACAATAGGTTCCTAATTTATTTCAACATTAACTTTTGCCCTCGGCTTCGTCCGCTTGGTGTTCGGAAATTATTTCACGGGAACGTTGTATGGGGATAAAAAGTATCCTATGTATTTTATAAAATATCTATATATATAAAATTGAAAGTCCTGACTGACTGATATATCAACGCACAGTCTAAGCCACTGGTCCTAGAGACATGAAATTTGGAGGGTGTGTTCTTTGTGAAGAGTAGGTATCCGCTAAGAAAGGGTGTTCCAAATTCCACCCCTAATAGGTTGGATGGAAATTTCACCCTCCCGAAATTTCACGCGGACGAAGACGCGAGCAGAAGCTAGTTATGTTTAAATAACCAATTAGAACTAGGTATCATTTATTTTATTTCTTATTTTTATGTTATCGTATGCTGCACCCGTTGACCTCACCACGTCACCACATCACCACGTCACGCCGGCTGTCACTGAAAGCCAACTCTGGGGCTCTGTCTCGCATAAGGTCGTAGCATTATGCTGAGCGATGTCTGTTTTAGTGCGTGTGACGCATATTATCCCCCAACTTGTTGTTTTTGTGTTTGTGTTATCTTTCTGCGTCATGATTACCGCAAATAAACGAATTTTCTTTCTTTCTAAATCTTTTTAGGGTTCCGTACCTCGAAACCCTTATAAGATTACTTCGTTGTCCGTCTGTCTGATGTCCGTTAATCAAGATCCTTTTACTCAGGAACGCGCGAAGTTATCAAGTTGAATTTAATGTCAAATTCTCAGGGCTGCAATCCCTTAAAGCAGTGAAAAATCAAACTTGTAAGTCAACGCAATCGATACGGGCGTTTATGTTTCGGAATCAAAACCTATAGGGTACTTCTCGTTGACCTAGAATCATGACATTTGGCAAGAAGCAACGTCATGCAGCACAAGTAAAGGAAAAATCCGAAAACCATTGTAGACACATTACAATAGAAATAATTTTAAAACTATTTACATACCTACTTTGTACGGAGCCCTTGGTGCGCGAATCCGACTCGCACTTGACCGATTTTATTTCTTTCGAACCCAGGTCATGGTCTATCCGTATATTACATTTCATTCAAATCCGTTCAACCGTTTAGGCGTGTAAAAGACATTCACACAGACATCGTTACGTTCGCATTTATATTAGTATGGACTCTGAATTAAATTTACACTGCAGTATATGCTAGCTTTTATATTTAAAATCTACTTGATATTAAAATGTAACTACGAGTAAAATAAAAATCTCGTAGGTTCGTAGCCGTAGCCTAGTTGTAGCGCGGTGCTACGCGCTGTAGCCGGCCGGCGCGGCGTAGCGCGCTACGTGACCGGGTTACTAGTGATAGATGGCACACTGCTACGGCTAGGAAATACCCATATATCCGTGGAAATACCTGCGCCACCGAATTCTACGTCGGAATTTGCTTAAATACTAGCTTAGTATGTATAAAGAAGATTTATGGCCACATGCTAAGGTATTATGTAAATATACGAATAATTGACCAACCTTTATTTAATCTGTGTCTGTTTTTTTTTAAATGTGCACTTTTTAAAATGTGAACGTTTCAAAGTGTTGATATGCCCATGACAACATGGATAAAGTTGCAGTTATGTTATTAATTTCATACAAATTCTTAAATTCTTTATTTAGGGATGTGGTGTTGTAGTATTTATTCCGAGACAGGCCTTTAATGTAAAAATTATTCAGCCCATCGCCTGACTATTAGTGAAATTACATTAGAATACAACCCTCTCTTTCTGTGAACTTCAACCAATTACCGACGCGGGGTGATAACTTGAAAAACAGCTGATTACTTTGACTGATGGTTTCCATCACGCTTTTGTCACGGTCGGCGTGAAAATTATACCATGCTTATAACTGTTACATTATGGAGGTAATTTATTTTGTGATTAACCTCGATGTCACTGTCAACACATAATTTTCTCTGAAATCTTTCATATCTAACAACAGCCGAACAAGGCTATGTCAATTGCATAATTATTATTTTTTCGCTCTGTTATTTACTTTATTAAAGATAATATAGTCTACAATAAAGTAAATATAAATATATTTACATATAATTATATATAAGCTAACAGACTGGAAATAATATTAATAATATGTTCATGTATAAAAAAAGTGGGAATAGAATAATGGCATCAAAAAATTCGTCCGCATCGCTGTCAACAGGAAAAGTGCCCAAAAGGCTGGCAGCATTGCCACGTTGTATGACGATGCTGATGCTCTGGGGCCTTAAAAGGCCACTTTGGCAGAATCATAAAAGGATAACATTATGAATCATAATATAGGCGAAGACAGTCCGTGTTTTTCTTTTTTTCGCTGCACTACGTAGGCATAATCAAAGAGATTGGGATTGGATTTGGATCGGATTGATTGGTATTTCAGAACAGACCAAAAAAAAAAAAACTGAAAAATGCTTCACCAATGGGATTTGATACGATTAACTTAACGGTTAACTGTCCATTATGTTAGCCTTTTATGATTCTGCCAAAGTGGCCTTTTTAGGCTCCCTGGTCACGTGAAGAGTCGACCAACCGCTTGGTTATTATATATCGAAAAACCAAGTAAGCACTCGGACCCCATGGCCCTAGTTTTTCAACCCCAAAGCTCCCAATAAGATCGGAATATTTTCGCCGTTTGAAGTTTTCCGCACAGTTTTTGATTGAATATAACCACGTGTGTGCTCAGATCGATACACCCGAGGCTGCCTCCTTAATATTTTGGATATTGATTATACGAATGTAGGCCAGCGCGACTTTATTAGGCCGTAAATGTTCATTGCTTATATAGAAAACAATAACATATAATATCTATCATTTTCCGTAAAAGAGATTTTACGGCCAGTGTCGTGAATTTCAGGACATTTGATGACCGAACAACGGAGATTTATGTGGTGTTTAAACACATTGTTGCACATAGTACAAAGTAAAATGGTACCCGTCTGTCAATTATATAATTATGATATTTATATAAGTAAGTGAGTACATACAAACACTTTTTTTTTTGCTAGTCTGAACGGAGGCCTGTGTACAGGACTGCGGCCAGCGCTGTTCTAGGAAACCGGAGCTGTAAATATGTCATAATAGCCCGCGGCTTCGCCCGCGTTGTTGTCGGAGAGTATTCCACAGGAACGTACTATCTAGATAAAAAGTATCCTATGTGTTAATCAGGTTATAAACTATCTGTGTGCCAAAATTTCATCCAAATCCTATGTCCTTTCCCGGGATTCAAACTATCTCTATACCAAATTTCATCCAAATCGGTTCAGCGGTTTAAGCGTGAAGAGGTAACAGACAGACACACTTTCGCATTTATAATATTAAGTATGGATAGGATAGGATATTAGGAGATTGAGTTTAGAAAAAAATCGGCTTTGTATATCGTCATCTCTGTCACCTGTGTGTGTCTCTTTCTAAATCCCGACGTGTCACATTAACGTCTGGGTAATGAATAAAGGAGCGTGTTGCTTGAATATTATGTCTCCTGCTCCATATTGTGGCCTCATGTATCTGTATTTGTCGTGGGTAATTTAAAACGTGTCTTGTTTCTGAACATTAAATAGGGTACGAAGTAATATTTTACGAGTCTGACATACATTTTCTAGCCAGTAAGCTGTCTAGAGGCTTTCCAATACGTATGAGACGAACCGGGTACGAAATTTTCATCGGACATTTTCTGGTTTGTTTATTGGAATACGGTTTGCCATATTTTAAAGGTTTGAGAAGGCTTGTGGCTAAGTAATAACACTTTACATACCAAGACCGCTCCGTGCTTCGGTAAGCACGTAAAGCCATTGGTCCCGGCTGTCATTCGTGGATCTTTGACAATCGTTACGGGTCGTCAGAAGCCCGAAAGTCTGACAACCAGTGTTACCAAAGGGTATCGTATTACCAAGTAACTAGGTTGTGAAGGTCAGATAGGCAGTCGCCAGCCCACGGAAAATACTGGTATTCAGCTGCATCCGGTTAGACTGGAAACCGACCCCAACATATAGTTGGGAAAAGATTAGGCTGATGATATTTTAAAGAAGGTTTAGGAATGGTAGCTTCATATGCGACCGTGACATTTCCAATAAAAGTTTATAATGGTTTATAATTTAAAAAATCCTACTAACCTAACCAACTTTAGACCGTTTACATCAGTCATACTAAACGTTACCGTGCATACTAAACATAAGACATAGGGACCATCTGTATTTGCAAGAAAATTGCCAGTTTCGGGTGCAATACTTACAAATGAAAAGTGAGTTGAATGACTTTAGTCTTCTTGCCGTCACCAGTTGGTATGTAAAGTTACCCATTACGCGGTCGGTGACAGTGTTTGTTAGGTCATCCATCTGTCAATTACTTGGTGCATGGCGGGGTTTCTTAGGTCATCTTTTTGTCATGTATATTGCCATGTTGTATTGACCATCTCATTGACTGTATTGTATTTGTTGCAGCCACCGAGCTAGACTTGCTGGGCGCTTTGTCGCTGCACAACACGTCTCGCGCAGGCGTCACCGCCGCGCCTGGAATGCAGCCGCAGCGCACAGCATATACGTTACAAGGTACCACTGACACTGATACTACTAACATTGCGTAAACAGCACTATTGCCTAACTAAGCATAATCAGCCAATAATGTGCCCACTGCTGGGACACAGGTCACACAGGTCTTCTCTCGGTGAGAGGGAGTGGACCGAAACCCGCCACGCGGGCCCAGTGCGGGTTGGTAGATGTTTTCGATTTTTTTGGTTCTAGGACATGCCGGTTTCCTCACGATGTTTTCCTTCACCAATTTGGAAGCATGGTGATGAAATAATTTAGACAAAGTAGCACTGCTCTCTGCCTAACTAAGCGCGCCGAAATCCAACCTGCTAAAGATGGTCACCCATCCACAGACCAACCGCGGCAAGCATAGCTTAACCTGATCGATTGACCTGTGCGGCTGTTATTATTTAGCCAATATATATAATAATATACTAATAATAAAGCTGAAGAGTTTGTTTGAACGCGCTGTTCTCTGGAACTACCTGTCAGATTTGAAAAAAATCGTTTTGCATTCCATGACCCAATTTTTGAGGAAGGCTAGTTATTAGGTTACCTAATATCATGCGAGGGTCCTTTAATTAGGAACCGAGTAAAAGTCAGAAAGCACGCTAAGCGAAAACAAAGTAATAGGCGCAGGTAGGCGATGCAATGCATCGGGGTGGGTCGTGGGAACAAGGCATTTTCACGCGGAAGAAGTCGCGAGCAGAAGCTAGTGTTAAAATAAAATAACACATTGACAGGTATACCTACCTACTCACGAAAATTTCACTCAAGTTTCACAAAAAAATTTCATCTTATTAGCAAAGTTGCATAGTATGAAGAAATATCCATGTAAGTATCGCAGCAAAGACGTGACGTACTTCCTCGTAAAGAATCTGAAGCTATTAAAAAACCCTCGGAGGGTTTCGTAGTTTGCAATGTGCAAAGTTAAAGTTAACACTATACAGTAGGGACGTTTTAACGAATATCATTTTAATTCATAATCAAAAGTCTATTAATTATGTAGATATACGAGTATGTTCTTTCCGTCTACGCTCTGCACACAAGTTTATAATGTCAGTGTCCCCGTTCTACGCGTGCAATGGTGGCCGCGGAACTAAACAAATATAGGTTCGTTAGCCGGGCGAGGTGGAAACTAGCGCTCGCTGTTATTACGAACACAGAATATGTTATCATGTTGTATACTTTTGGGGATGTTTTCACATATTTAGATAGTCCAAAATATTTCGCTAGCTAACTTCAACCCTTCGTAAAACCCGCTCAGGTGTGTGTGTGTTGAGTTTGAAAAATCCTGTCTTTTTATTCGTGGCGCAAAATTTCATATCTACCTTACCTTATTAAATGATTTGTTCTGTAAATAAGGATATCCGAATCACTTTTACAAGTCATATTATAAAAAACCGGCCGAGTGCGAGTCGGACTCGCGCACCGACGGGTCCGTACAAATTTGTAGGTATATAACTTAAAATTTACGGTTTTCGGATTTTTGCCTTTACTTGTGCTACATGACATTGCTTCTTGCCATGTTTCATGATTCTAGGTCAACTGGAAGTACCTTATAAATTTTGATTCCCTTGAGAGTGTCGAAATATACGTTTTTTGTGACATAAACCGGCCGTATCTTTTTTAGGTTAACTTCCAAGTTTGATTTTTTTGTTTCACAGCTTCAAGGTACTGTAGACCTGAGTATAAGGTTTTCATTTTAACTTGATACCTTTACGCGTTCCCGAGATGTGTCTTGACAGACGGACAACAAAGTGATCCTATAAGGGTTCCGTTTTTTCCTTTTGAGGTACGGACCTAAAAATAAATAAGCTGGATGAGGTCGGCGTTTCCTATTTGACTACTTTGACAAGAAAGGCTGACAGACTGACAAACTCAGGTTATATAATTTTATAAACAATTGACCTAATTTAATATGTAAAGAGTTGATTAACAAATGTCATTATCGATTTAAATCCACGTGGTTAAAAGAAATGTCATTTTGAACAACCTGAATCGATAAAAGATTATTTATAGTGCCTTACATTTTACCAACTTAACTTCAGTGATCGGTCATGTGGAAGGAAGCAAGAAGAGACGTCGGGTAAGGACTTCCATTGACCTTATTATGACGTCCTTCAGAAGGGTCAAGTGCGCTGTACTCGCGGTTGTACTAGCAGCCGGCGGTCAGGGAACCTGCAAACAGGAGTTTAGCACGTGACGATCTGTAACTGAATAACGGCTTTGAAAAAGCAAAAAGTCGTGACATGTCTTTATTATACACACATCAACACGGTCTAGGGATATTTTTAAAAAAGCGAATTACTATCAATGTGTTAATTATTTATATGACATGTATATATTTAAAAGATACGTTATTTAATATTCTACCATTTTTTAATAATGGTTAAGGTACTTAGATTACAATTTCAGGATTTTATGGAAAAAAAATGAAGCATAGACGGAAATCGTATATGAATGAACTTTTAATTTGTGAGTAAAAACTGAAAAAAATAGAAAAATCATTTAATTTGTGTTTATAAACTTGAAGTTAGTAGTCTGAGAAAGCGCCCATGATGTTCATAACACATCGGCAACGATTCGGCATGCTCAGAACAAGGTTGTCAATGTCTTGCTGCGGAATATTGTCCCATGTCCTTCTGAGGTGCGCAAAAAGTTGATCTTCTGTAGCCAGATTTTCAGGAACTTCCTTCAGAGCTCTTCTTTGCAGCATATCCCACGCATGCTCAATGGGATTTAGATCTGGCGATTGAGCAGGCCAGTCTAAGGCCCTAACATTATGTGTATGTAACCAAGCTGCTACCGTTCTCGCCGTGTGTGCCCGGGCATTGTCGTGCATGAGCAGGAAATCTTGCCCCATTTGTGTTCTGTGGGGCAAGATTACGGGCCCCAGCACCTGTTGGACGTATCGTTCTGCCGTCATATTGCCCCGCACCCAAACGAGATCCGTCCGTCCTCCAAGACGAATTCCTGCCCAAACCATAATTGTTCCTCCTTGGTATGGGTGAACTTCCTGAGGGTTCTGGAGACGGCTCCATCGTCCAGGAACTCGCCAAACACGCGTCCTTCGTGAATCTGGATGGAAGCCGAACCTGGATTCATCCGTGAACAGCACATTGGACCATTGCTCACGGCCCCAGTCCACGTGGTTCCGAACCCATTCTAATCGTCGTCCACGATTGCCTCTCCGTAAAGGTGGGACCCGGAGTGGTCTACGAGAGCGTAGATTGCTTTCATGCAGTCGCCTTCTTACAGTTTGGTCACTCACAAGCACTTGGTGTTCCACTCGCAGCCTTTGGACCAATTGAGTCGCCGTTGCATTTGGTTGTGCTCGCGCAGTAATTTGCAAAAATCGGTCTTGTCTGGGGGTAGTGATGCGACTTGGCCCCCGGTGCCTCTCCGCTACTTCACCTGTGGCACGATAGCGTGTCCACAATCTTGAAATTACATTTTGATGGGTCCCTATGGCCTCAGCAACATTACGCATTACGCTGAAATGAAAAAAAACTGTAAGTAAACGTAATTCGTATTGTTTTCTAAATTTCGCACAAATGAAAATTCCCTCTCCTATACATCAAGACATTTTTTGCCACCGAAACAAAAGAATTTTCAAAAATTTAAATTTGGAATTAGTCTGAGATAAATTACAGACAAATCGGTGTATAAAAGATTCCAATGCGGCCAGTACTTTTCGAGTTATTTAATTGAGTATGAAATATCCCTAGACCGTGTTGATGTGTGTATGTATTGACAACTCAGATGAGTCGAAGTTATTTCAACTCTCGAGGTCAGGCGCATCTTTCTGCAAACTCACCCATTGAACAAGTAATATTCAAAGACAAGTACAGTCAACCAAGGAAAGAAGTAACCAGGAAAGAAATTGACACATTTGGACGCAGACCAGAAGATATATTTTGAAATGACGACTGACGACTAATAGGGAACTATCGAAGAAAAATACATGTTGCGCCGACCCATAAACTGGGATGAGGGAAAGAGAATGATGAGACCAGAATATATATTTTGTAGGTACTTGTGGTAGTACTAAATAACTTTTAAAACGAATGACACTGAGACAAACGGTATCAAAGATTCTGTAATGAGACACGCTGATTCATGGTTTGAAAAGGAGCTGTGGCAAGCTATCTCTCTGCTAACGTACAGACGCCAGCACACCAAGCTACCCGATACTGTCAAATTTTTCCAATCAACTTTGACTTTTCCTTTAGCGATAAAGTTGAAAATTGTAGTAGCTTGATGTGCTGGCGTCTGTACATATAGCCTGCACGTAACATACGCCTCGGTAAAAGTGTAAACACTGTCAGGTATTAATGCAATACATTTCAGTTGCAATTCCATTTCCCCTCTAGTAGCCATCCATTAAGGGCACTAGAGGTGCGCCTTTAATGTACCCTACGTACGACGTACGGTAAGACTTACGTGCGGTATCGGTATCGGTTTCAATTTGATTAGGTACCGGTGGATTGAACGGTATCGTGTGTGGTATTTTATTTTGATAAGGCCTGCATGGTGTCTGTAATGGATTGAATTGCTTTATTTTTGGTTGAAATGGAATTGTTGGAAGTAGGCTATTCGTGAATTAAGTATACAGTTATGAAGTACCTACCCTTCATAAGGTACTCTGTCAGGGAGTTTGTCAGTCATTCAAAAAGTTGAAGCTAGTTGCCCTAATTTAACTTTATACGAGTACAACTTTTCAGTTACTTAAATTAATGTTTTCAACCTTGATTTTGGGGAAAGAAAAACAGAGACCGGGTGCTCTTTCCTAAAAATTGGGCTAGATGTTAGTTTAGAGTGCTCACTCTGGGAGAGATGCCAAGAAACGAAAAAAAGTACCTACAGCTTATTGAAAACTGTCATGAATCAGAAGAAGGTAGATTTTAAATAAGTTTATATCCTACAAGATCATGCACTTGTAAGTAAAGGATGAGGGTGTTTTGTGAAGGTGTGCCGGGATAGTACCTATCGATTGATTCACCTTCTCAAATATTAATATACTCGTATATTTGGTGGGAGTGTACAATTGATGTTATTTCCGTGACTGTTATTGTTGGGGGAGCAGGCTTTGTGCCTCCCCTGTTCCTTTTGAGATGTAGAGATTGATTGATTGAGATGTTAACATAGATATAATAGTTTGATTTATTATAAAGTTATAAAACGCATAAACATACCAGCTATAATAGTTTGAATCTCTTTCAAATTGAGCGCAGTTTTTGGTGATGCTATACCAAACACCAAAAGATAAATAAACAAAATATGTAGGCATAATGATTTCTATATTTTATAATTTTATGGAATTTCTTGTACACATGGCTACACATAATGCTATAGATAACCAGTATAATCTGACTTCTGATTGTACGTAAAACCTCTATATTGCTAGTTCAGCTAAAACTGGAAATGTATAGCTTGATATGTCGCCGTGTGTACGTAAATGCTTAACTAAACTCACGCTTTTTTGCAATGAGGAAAAGGTAGGCACAAATAAGCGTCGCGTGCCATCATCTTTAAATTCTTCTTCTTCTACGTTCAAATTGGATCTATTAATGGCGTAGTCATCAAAATTGAGCACTCCATTATAATTAAACCATGCACCACATCAGGGAGGTATTTAGCAGAACATTCATTAGTCCCAAAATGAATCAGCCATGTTAATTGATTGTAATACGGTCGGTAACGCGTATCCCAGCCGCTCAGGGACCGGACGGCTGGCTATTACCGGCGACTCGGGGTCTGTAGCCGGCGCGAAGCGGCCGGCACGACTCCCCTGCCGCAACCGGTGATTAACTGACCTCTAAATCGCCCCGAATTTTGACATAGATCTACAGGGTTGTCAAAAGGTGCACTGTAATATTTTCAGTTTGGAAACAGTAATAAAATTGGACTTAGACATTTTGAAAGCATCGCTGTAACGTTGAGGATATGTTTTTTTTTGTATCAAATATTCCTAAAAAGATAAAAAGCATCTAATAGAGACATAACAACTTTAACACATTAAAAGATTGGCCAAACTTGATACTCATAAGCACCCTAATAAAACTAACCCTACCACTATTTGTTACCAACCCGTTGTTAAAAAAACACAATTTTATAATTAAAAAATATGTCACAATAGCTAGTTGTCTCATGTTCAGGGCAACCCTACTAGTTCGTCCCTTTTTCGCATTTCACTTACGCGTAACCTAATCCCTGCCATTAAGCGACTCGCGCGCAACGAGTAATTGTCGGAGGGTGTTCACCCTAATTGTGAGTATTTGTGCGCCCTGTGGGGATCCACGCCATATTGTCTCGTCGACTCGGTGCTGGTTCAAGTGTCAAACACCAAAAGCGTCGGATTAGGGACGCAACGACATTGTCGTAAATGCGGACCATTCATTAAAACACTTTGCCTCATTGACTGAGAGTGGTGACAAAAAGATAATCTGTTAGGAACCGGGAAAGTGTGCGTTGCACCATGCACAGTGTAGGGTTCCGCAGGTGTACGACGTGCGCAACAAGCTATTTTGCTCAAAACTCTTATTAAATGATAAATTATATTTATTTCTGTTTATAAACTGGTTTGAAAATCAATTATACACGCCAAATTGTTTTAACACTAGATGAGTTCAAATAAACTGTATTAATATAAATATAAAGTTATATAAAGGTACAGTTCATTAAAGACATTAGTTAAGTCCGTAAAAGCTCCATACATAATGTCTTTAATGAACTGTATAAATAACTTTATATTTATATTAAAACAGTTTATTTGAACTGATCTAGTGTTAAAACAATTTGGCGTGTATAATTGATTTTTATTATTTATTATTATTTATTTGTATGGAGCTTTTACGGACTTAACAACACTTACTATTAGTTGGTTGACTTGAATATGCTGTAAGCTAGTAGCCTATTAAGTTGTTATAATTTCCCTTGCTTCGAAATTAAGTGCCACTTACCCTCACTTTACATATGGTAGAGACAATTATTTGACTAAGTAGGAATTAGAAATGTCTACGCCGAATTTCTGCAGTGTGGAACCTAAACTCTACAGCGAGCAAAACGGCGGGTACGTACATAATGAGCACTTACAGATGCTTAATTTTGGCGAAACATAAAAACCCAAAGAATTTAATTGAATTACAGAACCAGTTACAGAAACTTTTATATCAAGGACTATCAGAAAATTGAAACCGTTTCAAATAGTAGAATTGGAAGGGTTCCTTGATTGACTACGGAACCATAAAAGTAGGAAGATTTTTGCACTAATGGTCGTCAGTTTAGTGACATAAAGCTTTCATATGCAGACAGAGGCGTGTGTGGGACAGGCTGCTAGGCTTGTGAATGATATGCATGCACGTCTGATGGCCGGATAGATCGGCACGTCAAGGAAAGGGCCAGTTAATAAATAATAACTGGCACTGTTGTGGCGAGTACTGCGCTTTGTGGATGCGACAGGATCAAAATGTGCATATGAATGCGCATCGGGGATTCATATGCTCAGCCAGCGAGCTTGCGACGATTAGTGCAATAATACAGCGCCTTTCCCCCATGGAATCCATGCACTCAGACCTTCGGAATGCTACGTGCCATGAACTACTTAATAAAAATCCTAAATTCATTAATTCTCTCACTGACTGACAATGCACAACCTAAACCGCTCGGTCTAGAACAAAGAGCAAAACGTCTTAAAAATTTTGCACAACATTACCGAAGGATTTTAGAAAATTCATCTCTTATAAATTTAAATCAAAAGTCATTTATTAAAACCCCTGAAGGAAAAGCTCCCCCCAAAAGGCTTGAATAGGGGATGAAAGTTTGTATGGAAAATCATCATTTTTGCCGATGGAAAAATCGGGTACACGGCTTATACTCAAACATGAGAAATATTTTGTTTATTAGGCATATTATAATGTTAACACGCGCCGCTGGTGTGCACTGATCTTTATTTGTTCAGCGAACTGTTCAACACGCCGTTTGAAGCTCAATCACGTGAAAATGCGTGCTTAATTTATGAAAACATTCACTTTTAATCTGAACTTGGCCTAGTTATTTCAAGTTAGTCAGTAGTGGCGTCTTTCCTTTGAACTTTTCCTTAATAATAAAAAGCGATTTGGGGTGATTCTTACGACTCGCAACTTATTGATAAACTATGAACTACTTACCTACTTAGCTAACTGTAAGGTGTTTCTCGTTAATCCAAAGTTACAAACATGTAGATTTAATGGTCCTTGATTTATCGTTCAAAATAAGCATAACCAAAAGTCCAACAGCTTATAACGTTCAAATAAAATACCGACTGTTGATACGGTGCGATGTAAATCACATGGTTCGCGTGTACATTTCACGATATAATGACGGCGCTGTAACAAGTCTCGCGCGGAACTAAATGCCACCACCTCACGAAGAAATTTTACGATTTTTCGTTTCGTAAATCGTCGCCTTAGAGTGAAAACCTCGAGAATGCAATACATCGTAAGTAGCATTTTATTCATTTCGGACAATCTTATAGTATCGAACAGTTCTGGGTAAAAATATACGCGTCGACTTGAGAACCGCCTCCATTTTTTGGTCGGTTATAAAAGCGGGTAATATTTCCATATTAATTAGGAATAAGAATACAGAACCTCCTTTTTTGAAGTCGGTTAAAAAAACATAAAAGACGCCGTACAAACATTTTACAGCACGCAGTTCTTTCTTCCTCCTGAAAAGTTACTTCTTTTACACTTACGAGGTTTTCACTCTAAGGCGTCGAAATGTATTTTGACACAGATGTTATTATTTACTTGTGTGGTTACAATTTTTTTTTACATCAAATAGGCATTTTATTTAAGGCTCTTTCTTGATGAAAGGTGAAATATTTCTGTCAAATACAAATTGCGTTATAATTATAACGCTTGACAAATACGTAATTTGCAAAGTTCATCGTGATATACTACAGGGTGGCATCGACGGTTTCACAACCTGTTACGTGCATTCAGTAAATGATTCTGGACCCCCATAGGTACGTACGTTATTCGTCGGTTAGTAAAAAAATATAGCTGATCTGGGCCCGCGTGGTGGATTACGGCCCATTCCCTCTCACAGAGAGGACGCCTGTGTCCCAGCAGTGGGAACATTATAGGCTGATTGTGTGTGTGTGTGATACATTTTGACCGTGTAAGGTATTGCACTTACTTATGTAGGAAACAGCAGATTATTTTTAATAACCGACGCAAAATTTCAACTCAAGGTGGTCCAGGATCATGTACTGAATTCATGGTAACAGGTTGTACATCGACCTCCCCGCCACGTATAGATTCATTCCTCTTGTTTCCAGGATTCCTTAATCGTTTCTTCATTTTTCCTTCAGGATTTCAGCATTCCTCTTGTTTGTAAGACAGCATGAAGGTAGTATAAGATTTTCGCATAGACAGCTGTTCTCACGACCTCTCTCATATGGACTGTAACATATACATGCATTACATTAGTAACACTAGCTGGCAGCTTGCTTGGCCCGCATCTAACAAGTCCTCCGGGGGTAGTATTACCTACTTATTCCATTCGGGAAACATGTGGGACTTCATTCACATACAAACTTTGACACCCCGTCATAGATATTTTGGAACGAAGTTCCTTAACGCACGATATATTCTGTACACTTGGCAATGAGATCTAGCGAACCTACCGAAAAGAGTGCAACATTTTGACCGTCACGACACTTTTTTTAAATTTAGTTACTCTCATACGTTGCTCATTTATTTAATTGTGCCTGTAATATATGTACATCGAAAGAAACTTTCTTCTAACCAGCAGGGTAATTGCGTAACACACTATCAGTAGCAATGGGTTTCATTTTGACAGTTGAACAACATTCATTGCGTTATTTACGTTGTTGAGCAGACACATTTTCCGATCATAAGGAGCAATAGATTAGCAATATGATTCAAAATTACTTAAATTGAGTGGAGTGTGTTACACAATTAGGGTGTAGGTGTCCCACGACATCTTCCGTTTTTTTATGCAACTCTACAGCTTCTAAAGAATCATTAGGGTTTAATTAATTGTCCTATCTTCAATGACTTACGTGATGCATTGAAAATTGAAAGTCTTTCAAGTTTAGAAAATAAGAAACACGAAAAACGGGAGATTATACTTTATCCCCAACTACAATCTATTTATCCACATTGACAGGCAAACCTCGGCACGCGTAGGAAGTGACAAACGATTTCCAATAAAATATATCCATTGCCACACAACAATGTCACACAGTGAGTGTTTACACAATGCAGACTCAATGTTTGTACACCACCGACACGAGGGTCGATTACAATTAAATCCGAATGTATTTGGGATTTTGGAACATCCTTAACTAATACCTTTATGTAGCTATAAGCTTTGTTTAAAAGCCTGAAATGTACTACGAGGTGATTCTGGTAACTGACTTTATTGTGGAGTTCACTGAAACATGTTTTATTTTTGCGAATGGTAATGACCCAAAGACTGAAAAGACACCTAAATACTGGTGGAAAAGTGAGAAAATGATTGCGCGTAAAAAGTGAAACTGGTAACGTCAGTCGTTGTAGACTAAAAGCACACAAAAAACAGTAGAAAATTATTTACAAGCCTTAAAGGTCGGCTTTTTGAAATATTTACAACCTTACAAGCGATACCGTCATTACTCAACCAATAAAACAAAAACTATTATCCTCTATGTGCCACTAAAGGGTCTATGGCATAGCATGTTGGTATAGCTTGCATACCTAACCAAGCCATAAAATATAATTTCGTGTGTATACCATAAAAAAACAATTTCCATAATATCTGAAGTATTTTGCAAATATTTTAATAAACCAACATGAATAATGAAAACCTTGCATTATACAGAATCTTCCCCTTATGTTATTTCAGCAACAAACAAATGAAATATGAAGCAGTGCATAAGATTCACTAACCCCTCGTAAGCCGGACTAGGGTTGCCTCCACCAAGTTATAGAGACCTCTTTTTTGGCTCAAAGACCTTTCAATATGAAGGAATCTAAGGTTCTAATTTAACTGGTTGATTCTTAAACTATCTATTGACTGCAGCAGTGCGAGCTAATTGATATTAAATAATAATTGAGGAAGGGAAGTCACCAAGAGGCGAAGGGGCCGAGAAATGCATTATTCATATTTTCGTGGAAAGCGAGCCTCAGGAAACAGATGTTTTTCTGCTTTGTTTTTAGATATGTTGAGGTTGTATTTTCAGTATGTTATTTCGTTGATTTATTTATCATGATATAACAATATTTTTGTCTTTGAAGCCCTTTCCCCAGATTTGTCCCTTTATGATACCGAAAAATGCATTCAAAAATTCTGTTCTTCACAAGTTCGTGCAACCCTTAAAACTTGGTGACGTCAGCGACTGGTTCACTGAAGGTTTTTCTTCAGAAATGAACTTGGAAAATATAGCAATTAAGTAAATTGCTTTTCTTGGGGCACATACGTAAACATTGGTTATTTTAGCCTCGTGTTTACTGACAGCTTAAATAGGGCTGCAGTTACTTGATAACTACCACTTAAAAGTGTCCATAATGTACATTGAACATGGGTGGATTTTTTTAGAGCAACGCCCTTTTCAGTACCTAATACAAAAATGATACGCACATAACTGGTTCAAGCTTGTAGCGCTAAATATATTCATGTTTTAAAACTTTAAAGTTGACATAATACAAAATGAAGTCTTAACAATGTGTAGTCTTAACACTCATATAATTTAGGAAAACTTGTCGTGTGTGCGGGCCTCAATATACAAATTGCTTACAATATTTTATGTAAAGGGTGCCCATATGGGCTTTAAGCAAACTAGCCACGTGGCGCATAATGGAAAGTGGTAACCGCCACCTTTAACTAAACACACCTGAAACACTAAGGTGTTACCATATATGCCACCTTTCAGACAAACTTAAAACGTTTTAACTTTAATATTTTTCTACACAAAGTTGCAATTTTTGTACCGATTTTATTCGCAAAATGTATTTACATTACCTTATGTATATTCTACTTGCTGTTGTCCGTGACTTCGTCTGCTATCCAGGATAAAATAAAAAGAAGCCTATGTCCTTGTCAAGGTTCAAGGTTACGTATCAGTTAAATTTCATTTTCAACGATCGGTTAAATGTTTTAGGCATAATCAGCCTATAATGTTCCCACTGCTGGGACACAGGCCTCCCCTCTGCGAGTGAGAGTGGGCTATATATAATCTACCATGTGGTCCCAGTTGGTGGATGTCACATGTCTTCGAATTTTTGGTTCTAGGACATGCCGGCTTCCTCACGATGTTTTCCTTCACCGTTTTGAGAGCAATGGTGATGAAATTATTCACACAAAGTAAAGCGCCTGCCTGGGTTTGAACCTATGACCTACCTCTCGTAAGCCGGGACCGCTAAAAGGTAACAGACAGACAGAGTAACTTTCGCATTTATAATATATGTATAGTATCGAATTATAGAATGTATTTTCTGATGAAGTCAAAACCGTATAATCTTATTCATTATGCGATATAGTATATCATTGTATTATTCAATCCACTTACATAAGCGGATTCGTCAGCTCCTCGAAAGGGTTTCGTAATCATCGCTTGTTCAGTGTTCTGGTAACTGTCTCCCTACAATTGTTTTTGTTCAATCTTCTGCAATAACATGATAGTATTAAGTACCATATTTGTCGAGCGATATGAAATGCCATGATGATATTTAGTTAAGAAGCGAATTAGGAGTAAAAAATGACAATTAAAAGTGACAGTAGTTGAACTTGGCTCTATACAACCTGGGGTTTATTTATACAGGGTACTTTATGTTAAGACGTTTAAACGTCAAAAATGTACCGTTAACTTTACCTTAAGCAACGTTTATAAATATCCTAAAATATCCTAAATTAACGTTTATAAATATCCCAAAGTAACGTTTATAAATTTCCCCTTGCTTAAGTCCATACTTATGAAAAACACTGTATAATGTGTAGGACAAACTGCCAAAAGAAAAGCTCCTATGTGTAGAGACAATAAGGAAACTCTTCCAAAGTTCAAAGATTTCAAGGAAAATGTCGCATCTATCTCGGGCAAAATCAACAATAGTCGGTCAGTGGAAATGCGGCTTTATCAATAATATCGTAGGTGTGTCTGGAGGAGTCATCGAACTCTCGGGGTTGTGGAGCTCGGGAAACTTTCTCACTTATCGTATCTAGTCGAGATACCGAGATTGAGCTATCTGTAGCAGCCGAGTTTACCCGATTGAATATTCTATTGTATTCTAAATTCAAATACCTTTTCGGTAGAGAGAAGGGGAGCAGATTCTCTAAAAGTTTTGGACAGGGAGTTTAAAGACTGAGTTTTGGAAACGATTGAGTTTCAAACTGGCACAGTTGGTAAGGGTGTTGATTAACTGCGACGAAGTTACTCACGTTTTAGGTAGTAATCATGGAATGCTTGCTTGTTAAAAACTCCCTCGTGGTCGTGCAACCCCCCGGGCTGAGATCTTCGTGACAGGCGGTCACGTGACCGGTAAAGTCGCCGTCACCCCGCGTACACGCGTACGTCTACGAACGGCCATTTATTACGCACAGAACAAAATTAAATAAAAACGAAACATTATGGAATGGAACGAATTCGTCTTAAAGTCGACGTCTTACAGTTACAATCGTAATAAATCATCGGAATAAACACGCATCATTTGTTCTTGAATCAATTACAATACATTGAATGACAGATTTATTCGTTAGAGTTCTCATTTGAAACCGTAAAATATATTGTCAGTCGGCGGTGGGTCGCGTGCCACCCTTCCGAATGGATGCCCTCGCCGCAGGGGGTATCACGTCATTCATTCGCGATATTATTTCGTCATCTTGTTCCACCCTCCGTGATTTAAATCTCTGTGTTGCGCACTTTATTTTCCGCTCGTGATTTCTGAGTGTGATTTCGCTGACACATTCCATCGAATAGATCTGAGGGTTTAATTGTGAGCGTTTTCAATTGAATACTTAATTAATTCTGAGCTACGTGCGGTTGTGCTCATATCGCTAGATTATGGCGGTATTTATTAAATACCGCCATTATTATCATTTGAAAAGTGCCCCAAACGCGATCGTCTCTTAAAATTATGTCTAATAATTATGTAAGTAATTAATTATTTCTCCCAATTAATTAAAGTGTGCGTATTTTATAAACGATCGATAAACATTATCTTTAATATTCAATAACCCAGATACTGCTTTGGAAATCGCATCTGCAATAAGTCTGCATCATACTAAACTAGTTTATAGTTCCTCTCCGGGTTTTCTGCTGCATTGCAGCATTACATTGCGAATCAGTCGCCCAACTGCGGTAATCTCGGGTTTGGCAAACATTTGTACACAAGTAGGTAACTAAAGTAGGTATTTCTGCCAAATTCCATTATAGCATTAACTCGATTTAATAGCGTTTCTATAATAGATTTTGGGTTCTGGAATGTCACAATTTTATAGACGGCAGTGATCGGGCAAAGTTTTAATGATTACTGTATATATAGGTAGTTTCACGCTAAGCCCTGCTTTTCAAAGCAATAGGTTAGCTGAGGTTATAGCTGAGGGTTTTATCACAACCAACCCTGATACCACCCTGATACAACCCACGAGGTAATTTCCCCTAGGATCAACAAAAGATTGCCTGAAAAGATCGCTTTTTATCAACCAAAAATGTAATATTAAAATTAAGTAAAACTTTTTTAGATAATATCTATCTTCCTACAAATGGGGCTCAACTTTACAAATCTCAGTAACAATATATCTGATAATAAACTCGAACTTTAAACTCGATCGTTCTATCTAGACATCGAAAATAAACGCCTTCGGCAACTAACAATCAAACTGTCAAAGAAAAGAAATAGTGTTTTAGCAGAACTGCCATCTAAATGGTGGCATACATGTTGGTAAAGGTAACACTGTGCTAGAATAACATGTCTAGTTTAAAAACAGCACTTGCGTGGTTGTGACAGCTAGCTCAATCGGCACGACAGCTAGGCGAAGGAGCTTGTGTTCGATTCATGCAGCTTGCACGTCATAATAATGTGCATAAAACTGATGTGTTCGACTTTCCATTCAATATCTATGAATATCAACTTGTAGCTGTAAATATGGAGATTTCTTTATATTGGCGTAGTTAGTTTATACCTGTAAAATGGGAATTGTTTACATTTTACAAAAACCAAAGTTTATTTGCAGTGGCAGTCGTCCAGATCACTGCCAGTCGCAGCCATTACTACTGGGTAACGGCTGCGACATACGCTTTGTAGGTCGTAGTTTCGAACCCTGACATGCGCTTTACTTTGTGTAAATTATTTAATCACCACTGCCCTCAAACCGGTAAAGGTCACAACATCCTGAGGAAACCGACATGTCCTAGAACCAAAAAATCGAAGACATGTGACATCTACCAACCCGCACTGAGCCCACAAGGTGGATTACGGCCCACCCCCTTATGGCTTATGATTATGATAATTATGTAAAGTATTTTTGCTTTTTAACTTCATGCTGAAACTTCAAGATTTCTACTACTTTCAAATGATTCTTAGTAACTCGGCAATGGCAAACTCTAAAGACTCAGATGGGTTTTACATAAATCCATATTTGATTAAAGCTGTAATGTTTTAAATTTCTGACAATACGATAAACTTAATTCAAACTCTATTCCGATTTATTTCGGATGGTATTCTGTACAATAAAGTTTATTCGTAGTCCAATACAAAGCTCGCTAAAACTTGACAAATTGAAACCCAAACTTTCACTATCGGCGAGCTTATACATAGCCACATTGTTCCAGAAATTCAGTGGCTATAGAGAAAATTAATTCTAGAATTATCTGAAAAGCAATCAAGCAAGCGAATCTTTCGGAGAAATCACTGAATCAAGATAATAGATCTGGCGGAGCGCCAGCGCGCTGCGATCGTTACCAGTCAAGGACTCCAAGATCACGATAGTACACACACGCGAATAGGCTACCATACACACACTCATGTAGGCTACTGTACACGTGTAGGCTACGATAACAGCTGACTGCTTTATTTTACTACAATAGGTTTTATTATGCTATGAACCGTTAGAAAATGGCAAAGGAAAAACTTTTTGTTAATGGGTATACATAAAATAAGGCTTTATGTTCATGACCTATATAATGCGCCTTTTTAAGAATATTTCTTTTCCATTTCGATCGTCAGTGGTTTTCGATCAATATGACGATATATATTTTAGTTAAAGACGCCAAAAAAAGAAAATTCTTCTCTTCTTGTTCTTACACGCTATTGTCTACATTTCTTTTTCATTTCTCCTTCCGCAGGTCTGCGGGAAGAAATTTCTTAAAAAATATACCTTTGTACTCAATACTAATTTGTCGTATCTGTATCTATTTTACTGTGTACATAAAAAATAAAATAAATAAATAGTATGGACCTAATATAAAGATTAGGTTATTCATAACAAACAGATGACTTTGAAAAGGTCCAACAAAGGAACGCCGAAAATGTGTTCCAAAACTCTTATGTGCTTTTAATGAATTTCATAATACTTTATCATGTGTATCTATACAATTGTCTATGTATCCTAGGAGAATCTCGTTCACTACAAGTGGAAGGCGCCGTATTCGAGCGCGCAGCAGAACTCCTGCGCCGATCGCCTGAGTTCACAGTACTCGCGTCTCTCAGACAAGAGCCCGCCAATTCGGGCACCATCCTGTCTTTCTCACATGGATACAACAGGTAACTGCCCGCTGTGTACTCGATGTTGTTGTATATTAATTTAATTTTAAGTTAGTAGCACGTTTTTGCTTAAAAGTATTATTTATTATTGTAATTTAGTCTGAAATATTTGGGTATTATTATGACAAGACATGTGGTGGGTCAATAATTTTAATCGGTCGCAAATAAAGTTACAAAATATTTAACGATTTTAGTCAGAAAAGAATCGATGGCAGTGTGCGTAGCACCTGTCGTAGCAAGTGCTACGCGGCGTAGCACAGTTTGTACCGCCCACAGACTTGAGAGACCAATGTGTTTTGATGTTTCGATAATTAAATTGTTGAAGTCCCGATTTCACGACTTAATTATGTATTCATCTGGTATCGAGTAGTGGAAGTGGACGGCGCTCGCGCTGCCCCGGCGAGGCGGCGGGCGGCGAGCGGGCCCCGCGCCGCAGCCGACGCGCCACGCACGGTGAGTTCTAGATCTCAACATCGCTGCGCGCACGCATGCCTCCCCGGCGCCATGCGTGCGCGCGTCTAGGGGAGAATCATGTATCTTGGAATGTCCTGTGCCTCGGAATGTCCTCCTCGACCCATCCGTTGACCTGATTGCGCTCACTGTCACATCTGCATGGATGTTGTGTGCGCGGACGGGCCGGCTTGCATGCGCCCCGCGCCCCCCGTGTCCCCCGCGCCCCCGCCGCCGCCCGTGTTGTGTTCTGTGTCTTGACGTTTTGTGTTCTGTATATGTCCGCCCCCCCACGTTCCTCGTTCGATGTTCTGTACCTGGATGTTGTTGTTAGAGGCGCGCCGTGCGGCCGCCACCGCGCGACACGAGGGGACTGCCGAGCTGTTCCGCACTTGCATTCCAAGCGACATGGGAATCCTTTTTGTCTCGTATGTGTCTAAAGCCTCGCGCGGCGCACTGGCCGTCTCTGCGCCTTTGCTAACTCATTAATCAACTGTTCGGTCAAAAATTCTCCCTTGAACTACGTAAGCGGACACCGCGAGCCGGGCTGAGCCCGCGCACCCGGAGCGACTAACAGACACCTTGCGTCTCTGTCGACACCGAACGCAATTCGTTCCGAGGTACATGGTCCCCCTTCTGGCCGAGCGATATTGAGATGTAGAGCGAGCCGAGGTCCGCTCGCGGCCGGTCCGTCCCGTCGTGCGATATGTGTGTTGTTTGCTTTGTTTATGTGTACCTCGGAACAGTATGTTCGGCGGGGCGGAGTCGCTCCGAGCGGCGGTGGTGTGACGTGTAGTGAGTGTGCGCAGGTACCTGGAGGTGCAGTCGAGCGGCCGGCGCGACGAGGTGCGCCTGCACTACGTGGCGGCCGGCGGCGCGGCGCCGCGCGTGGAGACGTTCCCGTTCCGGCTGGCGGACGGCGCGTGGCACCGCCTGGCGCTGGCCGTGTCGGGCGCGCAGGCCACGCTGCTGGTGGACTGCCACCCGCTGTACCGCCGGCTCATTCCGCCGCCCGACCGCAACTTCACGCAGCCACAGCTAGCGCTCTGGCTTGGCCAGAGGAATAGCAAACATTCCTTATTTAAGGTATGTTCCACTAATAATATATTTAAAAAAACTTGTAGTTATGATTTTTTTTTATCCACTGGATGCTTGGACGTAATTGCTTTAAGCGACAAGACCGCCGCCGCGCCGTTTGTATCATTCTAATGGTTGTGTCCTATTGTTCGTCCTTTCAGTGTTCAATAAAGAATTTCTACCAATATTATGCGACGATCTACTACCTGCAGTATTGTCTCTCCTTCTTCCTTTAATCCATCCAAAGGATGACTTTATTAGATTGAATTACTTGTAGCGATAAGACCCCACATACACCCTACGTAAGATTTCTACCTAATACCTATATATCAGTAATTCATATGGTGAACATCACGAGTATTCCATTATATTCTAACGATCGACTTTTGCTATTATAAAAATACAGACAGACGATTATTATTCCCGCCTCTGATTCCAGGGTACATTACAAGAAGTAAGACTGGTGAGCGGGCCGCACGGCTACCTAGCACAATGCCCGGGGCTGGACTCCGAGTGCCCCACGTGCGGCCAGTTCGCGCTGCTGCAGGCCACTGTGCAGGAGCTCACGACACATATCCATGACCTATCACTCAAGGTGACGTCACGTTTATCTATCTAATCTGAAATTGTTTAAAACCTTGTTGCTGTCAAACCGTGCAAGATCAGTAACCATCATCTACATAGGTACTGCTGAATGTCCCAGAACAGATTGCATTAAAAAGAAGGAGATAATAATAAAATTAATGCGTAATGAGGGAAGATTCCACTTCGCAGGTAGATATAGGGTACCTATAGGCTAATCTGAATAGTGTTTGATTACAGTTGGTTGGCACGGAGGCGAGGCTAGCACGTCTAGAACAATGCGATTGTCAGAAGTCGTGCTTCTCCAACGGCACGGTGCATTCCGATGGCGCCACGTGGCAACGAGACTGCAATCGCTGCTCCTGTGTGGTAGTACAATCATTGTTTACTATATTACCTACTATCGAATTGACCTTTCCTTTGACTTGAATCGACCTTGATTGATTTGTCAGTATTATCGATGATGTAGTGATTCTGGCTGCTGATGGTTCAATGTAATGCTGTCGCAAAGCACCAAATCTATCAGGTTCCTGTTATTCAAGGTCATTGTAATGATCTGGCTCATTAAGGTCCAGCAGGGCTATTAGATCTTTTTCATTGCTGGCTTCAATTGTACACCGAACTTATGACACAGATTTTTTAGGTCGCAAGAGTACTTAATACCAATAACTAAACTCTCCATTCATTCTTGTTTGTTCATAAAGATGGTTCGTTTGTTTTCCAGCACGGTGAGATAACGTGCAGGCCAGTTGAGTGCGATCGAGCAGAGTGCAAGAACCCGGTGCTACATCCGGGGGAGTGTTGTCCAACATGCTTAAGTATGACTTTTTACTGATTTGATGACCAATCCAACAGGAACCATGGATTATATGCATGTACTGTAGTATTTATGTGGCACCTTGATATTTATGTCTTAGTAGATCTAAATGTCGTATTGCAAGAATTTTATTTTAAACGGTGTTGTTAAGCAATTTCATCCTGTATCATAGTAGCGTTTTTTACACATACTTAACACAATGTGAGAAGTGTACAAAGTACAAATACAATACCTACCTGTTACGAATTTACGTAACATAGCGCAGAAGCCAATCACTTACTTTGTGTTAAAACTTAAATCAATTACTTTGCCGAGGTTTGTTCAACAATCTCAACAGCTTATCTTTTCTCAGGGCAGTGCCTTCTAAAGGGAACATTATACGAGCATGGAGAGCGATTCGCTCCGAAGGAGTGTGCGGAATGCGTATGTCATGATGGCAACATGCAGTGCACACGAGTCGACCCCGAGGTGGCGTGCCCGCCGCTACCGTGCGACATCGCCGACCAGTTCACCGTGCCCGGCGAGTGCTGCAAGTTTTGTCCAGGTTAGATATACGATGAGATTCAGTGGACTGCCAAGGATGTGCTCTCTACATGTCTGGGTTTGTCAGACTCTCACTGACTGAAAACATGCGGTGTTCTTTCAAAAACCTTTTTCTATACGATTCCTCAATCATTAGCACCCCAGGTCGGTATTGGCCTGCCAGATTGAGATGAGCCTTGTCAAAATAGTGCACCTGGATTGCCCGTATTATGGATTGTTCAAATCACTACTGTCATTCTGAGAGCAGTGGTGGCCAAGTGGTAACGGCCGCGACTTACGAGTTGTAGGTCGTCAGTCGCCAGACAGGCACTTTACTTTGTGTAAATTATTTCATTACCACTGCTCTCAAAACGGTAAAGGAAAACATCGTGAGGAAATCGGCATGTCCTAGAACCAAAAATTCGAAGACATGTGACATCTGCCAATCCGCACTGGGCCCGCGTGGTGGATTACGGCCCACTCCCTCTCACCGAGAGGAGGCCTGTGTCCCAGCAATGGGAACATTATAGGCTGATTATGGATTCTTTGACAGTTGTATGAAATGGCTGTAACATGGCAAATTGGCGTAGTATGTATGTCAGTTTGATAAACAATCAATTTCCCCGACTGTACACTCACGTTCCAAATGGTGGCTTATTTATGATTGTTTAGGCGCGTTAAAAGCGCCCTGTTTACATAAATGAAACTCGATCCAATTGTACTCAACAGATGTGTATTTGCATCACATTCACAGGTCACAGCGCGGTATACACGCGACAGCAGAGGAATACCGTATAATCGAACAAGATAATAACAATCGTGATAATAATTATTTACATGGAGCGGATTAGAAAGGTTTCTTACATTCCGATTCAAAATCAGACTTCTTGCTAACTACCTCTGTACCATAGACACCATGTTCTAGATAGGTAGTGTTGTCTTTGTAATTGCTAGTAGTGGGAACCACAGACAATTACTTTGGTTCGCCACACCACCCCCCCACGGAGAAATACAAGGTATACACACAGAAAATACAAAACAATATAAGATAAAAACTATAAATCTAGAATGTCCCTAAATTTAACCCGTCTGCCAGCTCTGGTGGTGACAGTGTCTGAGGGGAATGGAGTAGTTGGCATGAAGGGAGTTGGGTGTGTGGAAGGAGAATCTGGAACGGGAACTGGAGCAGGTGGTGAGGAAATTAGTTCAGAGTCCAGGTATGCTGGCTTAACACGGTCTATGCTGACCGTAGCCTCTCTTCCGTTCATCTCCAAGGTAAGGGTTTTGTCCCTTCTCCTTAGGATACGGTATGGCCCAGTGTATGGAGGTTGCAGAGGCCGTCGAACAGTGTCGTCGCGGAGTAAGACATGGGTCGACGTCGCCAAATCTTTGAATACGAAGGTTGACGGTCGAGCGTGTCGTGAGGCTGGTATTGGACGTAAAATTTCCATCCGGCTCCTCAACTCCGTGACGAAATCAGCGATATCGTTTGGGCTCCTGGGTTCTTCCGCTGGCATGATAAGTTCTCCAGGAAGTCGAAGAGGTTCTCCATAGACTAACTCAGCGGACGAGGTGTTCAGGTCCTCTTTGAGGGCAGTCCTCATGCCAAGGAGTACCAGTGGAAGTGCCTTGCTCCACGTCTGGGGATGGCACATTAAAGAAGCTTTCAGTTGGCGGTGCATGCGTTCTACCATGCCATTTGCGCACGGGTGGTAACTGGTTGTGCGAATCCGCTTTGTTGCGCATACATTCATGAGGCGCCGAAACAAGGCAGATTCAAACTGGCGACCCTGGTCGGTCGTCACGGTACTTGGCACCCCGAAACGGGATATCCAACCAGTCACCAGCGTGTCTGCCACTTCTTCCGCCGTGATAGATGTCATAGGCCACGCTTCGGGCCATCGCGTAAATCTGTCAACCGCGGTAAGACAATATGTGAAATTGTCTGAAGGCGGTAGTGGTCCTATGATATCAATGTGGACATGACAGAATCTTTTTGATGCGATCGGAAAAGACATCAACGGTGCAGATGTGTGCCTGGTCACCTTACTGCGTTGACATTGTAAACATGACTTCGCCCATTGTCGGCAGTCGGTGTTAATATGCGGCCATACGTATCGCTCAGCCACCAATCGTAAGGTTGCTCTCACGCCTGGGTGACTAAGACCATGCAGTCGATCGAATGCTGCTCGACGGAAAGGTAAGGTGAGGTATGGGCGAGGTCTACCTGTCGACGTGTCGCAGATTATGGAAGTATCAGTTCCTGGAACAACGATTTTTTTCAATTTTAGAGAAGTGAACGAGCCCGCCTCTTTGAGTTCCTCGTCTCTCTCTTGCGACTCTGCAAGGGCTTGGTAGTCCTCCTCTAATGAAATGGATTCAACCCTCGACATAGCATCTGCGACTACGTTGTCGGTACCCTTAATATATCTTATGTCGGTGGTAAATTGACTGATGAAAGTTAATTGGTTGAGTTGAGTTGGTGGAAGCTTGTCGCGACGCTGCGTGAAGGCATACACGAGGGGCTTATGGTCAGTAAAAACTGCTGCGTTTTGTACTTCTAGTATGTGCCGAAAGTGTTGAACGCTCTCGTACACAGCTAGAAGTTCCCTATAATAAGCGGGCCACTGAGATTGTTTCTCGGTGAGCTTTTTGCTGAAATATGCTAGGGGTTGCCAGTTATCATCGACCTTCTGCTGTAAACATGCGCCTACGTGCATGCTCGACGCATCGGTAAAAAGACCTAAAGGGGCCTCACAATTTGGGTGCGATAGAGTAGTAACGTTAGCTAGGCTCTTCTTGCAGTTATCAAAACATTGTTCGAGCTCGGGCGTCCATGGAAATGGTTTTGCGCCTTTGCTGTTAGTTGCAGCGACTGCGTCGATTAAAGGAGCCTGATACTTAGCGGCGTTGGGCAAAAATCTACGGTAATAGTTAACCATGCCCAAGAACCTACGTACGCCTTGTACGGTCTTAGGAGGAGCGAAATCCACTAAAGCACGGATACGGTCTTCGGGAGGAAAGGTGCCTGCAGCATTAATACGGTAACCCAAAAACGTTACCTCGGCTGCTCCAAGTACGCACTTCGCCGGATTGATGACCACTCCATACTGGTGCAGTCGGTGAAACAAGAGTCTGAGGTGTTCAGCATGTTGTTGGGGGTCTCTCGAGTACACGAGGATATCGTCGACATAGGCGAAACAGAAATTAAATCCTCGCACAACTTCGTCTATGAACCTTTGAAACGTCTGTCCGGCATTTCTAAGACCAAAGGTCATATAGGGAAATTCATAGAGTCCAAAAGGTGTAATTATGGCTGTTTTACAAATATCATCAGAATTTACAGGAATTTGTTGATATGCTTTAACTAAATCAAGGGTGCTGAAAACTGAGCATCCGGACAAGTTGTGGCCGAAATCCCCTATATGGCGGACAGGGTAGCAGTCCGGAATTGTGCGGGCGTTTAAAGCGCGGTAGTCGCCGCACGGACGATAAGTCTCGTCTTTTTTAAGTGCGAGGTGTAACGGGGAGGACCATGAGCTGCTAGAAGGTCGAGCGGTGCCTACGCGAATCATCTCCTCGAATTCTGTCTGAGCAGCTCGAAGCTTTAGTGGGGCAAGACGACGTGGTCGGGCTGTCACGGGTGGGCCATCGGTGGTTTTGATAAAGTGCACCGTAGAGTGTTTCACCTCTTTAGGCGCGCCAGGGGGACGTGATATGCTCGGGAACTCGGTCAAAATGTGCGAGTATGGTGAGTCAGGTGCTTGAATAAGTTTAACACTGGGTTGGTCAATTGAGGAGAATTCGGTTTCCGCTGACAACCCTGTTTTATCGTCTCGCAACCTTCCATGAGCACAGTCTGGTAAAAGGTGGTAATGAGCCAGGAAATCTGAACCGATTATTGGAGTTCCTACTTCTGCGACTATGAACTTCCATGCAAAGTCACGTCTTAAACCTAAGTTCAATTTAAGTTCGACTAGACCAAAAGTATTTATTTTAGTGCCGTTGGCTGCTAAAAGTTCGTACGGGAGTGGCTGCTTTTTTCCCTGGGAGTAACGTCTAGGTAGGCACGAAAGATCGGAACCGGTGTCAATTAAAAATCGTCGGCCCGAATACCGATCGGTGACAAATAGACGGCGACTTGCTAGGGAGCAGTCAGTGGTCGCCACTACTGACTGCTGCTGGAGTTTCCCTGTGGTACGGGGCCAGACCAAGTGCACGGTTGTAAACACCTGGAAGCTTTCGCCGCGAAACGCCTGTGATACCAGCATTGGCCGTTAGGAGTGCGTGAGCGTGAGCTTGAGCGACTGCGGTTATTTCTGTCATTACTTGTGGTGAGGCCGGTCACAAGCCGTGTCAGATCCGCCACTTGTTGTTGGAGCATCTTAATTTGTTCCTTGGTGTCATCACAGGATGATGATGATGATGCCCTACCTGCTGCATGGACATTCATTGGTGGACTGATTTCTTGCAGCTTATCAGCCAGCTCACCCAAGTCCTCAAGGGATGAATGTTTTTGGGCAACTAAAATACCTTGCATGTAATGAGGTAACCTATTTGTCCAAATATTTTGAAGGAGCTGCTCCGGGAAAGATGGACCAGCAAGAGTCCTGAGGTGGCGGAAGAATGATGATGGCTTCCTATCCCCGATCTCCTCTTTCTCAAGGAGCCTTCTAATTTTCTCTTCATAAGATTCAGAGAAACGGGAGATAAGGGCCTTTTTAAGGCAACTGTACGGTTGACTCTTAGGTGGCTCAATAATTATGTCTTCGACTTCAGTCGCGGATTTGGTGTCCAGCTGACTTACAGCATAGTAATATTTAGTCAACTCTTGTGTAATGCTATTAATATGAAATTGTGCTTCCAGACTTGCAAACCAGAGAGCTGGTCGGTCTGGCCAGAAAGGAGGAACGCGGATGGAAACTCGATTGACTAATATCGGTTGAGATCTAGGTGGGGATGGGTCAGCGGACTGTTCACCACCAGTTCCAGGTTCAGGATCCAGGAAAACTTCCTTTCCTTCGGTAGTCATTGCGTTACTATACAAATTATATTTATCTTACAAACAAAAACACACAACCCTAAGAGAGACACAGTATAACTTATACAATAGTAGCGCGGAGGTGGAATCAAAGAGTTGGATAGTCACCATGAGAAAGCAGATTCATAACAAATAGGACACACAAAACTAAATAAAAATGAATATACATGCAGCACACAGGCAAATAAAAGCAAAATGTAAAAAAAAAATGTAAACAGTAAAAATAAAATGTTCTCCAAAAACCTCTTTTTATGTTATTAGCATTAGAGTATTAACAATTAAACCGGAATAATTACTATAGTCAAAACATGCAGAATGCACAAAACAAAGAAAAGAAATACAATTAAAAGTTGTTATGTTTAGGCATTTAGTTTAAAATTAAGCACTTATTGTTCTTAAGGAAACACCGTTGTATTTGAGGTAGGTTGTAGGAATGTCCATCCATGCAGAGTTTAGGAAAAATAAAAAGTAACTTACAGGCTTCTGTTGTCACATCGCACTATTGAATATGGAACACACCTTTACATTTCGAGTTTCTCTGGAACGCAGCCGGTTTACGTTTGACGTTTGCAGATAGTGATGACAGGCACATGTGTCAGTGTCAGGCTATGTCAAACTTCGCGCGCTAACTTTGAAGTTTCCTTAAAAAATCCGTACAAGAAAAAATGGCGCTGCTATCGCGGAATTATATGATTTTTCTTGTTTCAGGGTCGATAAAGTTCAAGCACGGTGTAATTAGGCACAATTAATACGCACAGCCGAACGTCAATGCACTAATATCACGAAAGTCTATTAACACGCGTAATAACGGCGAGTAGGTTTTGCTCACGAAGAAACCCGCTGCCCGGGATGAGTGTGAGCTCGTTGCGCTTCACAATACTGGATCGAGTTCTTCTGTGTAAAAACACTAATATGATCTTCGTTCTTCTATCGTCGGGGTCACCAATTTAGGCGCGTTAAAAGCGCCCTGTTTACATAAATGAAACTCGATCCAATTGTACTCAACAGATGTGTATTTGCATCACATTCACAGGTCACAGCGCGGTATACACGCGACAGCAGAGGAATACCGTATAATCGAACAAGATAATAACAATCGTGATAATAATTATTTACATGGAGCGGATTAGAAAGGTTTCTTACATTCCGATTCAAAATCAGACTTCTTGCTAACTACCTCTGTACCATAGACACCATGTTCTAGATAGGTAGTGTTGTCTTTGTAATTGCTAGTAGTGGGAACCACAGACAATTACTTTGGTTCGCCACAATTGTATGTTGCCAGGCGTGGACTACTGCAGCATGGGGCACTCGTGCGACGAGAACGCAACGTGCATGAACCTGAACACCAAGTACACGTGCAAGTGCAACCAGGGCTTCCAGGGCGACGGACTTTCTTGTCAAGGTAAACTTTCTGTGAAGACGGACTCGGTCTAATGCTGGATGGATATAGGCAGCTGCTAATCAGGCACCCCGTGAACATCGTTCGCCACAGCTGCTAATCGGTCCATTTGGTAGGCGTGCAGCTTGGTATAGAGCGTTTGGTTTCCATTCGATTCTTCTCAGAAGCATAGTTCTTATTTTCATGAGTCCACCTAAGGGTGGCTGACCTTACAGATATCATTCGACAACTTATATCGTCAACACATTGCACTGAATAAGTAGAATAAATAGTAAAATATGAGTTGTGATCACATTCCAGATGTGGACGAATGCCAGCGCGCAGGTGGTCTGGACGGCCACCACTGCCACTCCAACACGCGCTGCGTCAACGTGGTGGGCGGCTATGTGTGCCAGTGCCTGCCAGGGTACACCCGGAGAGACAAGTTCAATTGTGTAGAAGTAAGACCAACTGCAATATAAAGTTGTATATTCTTAACCACCACTTTTGATGATTTTGGTAACCAACATTGTTCGATATTCAAGAGAACCGTTTTCATTTTTTTCTTCAATGTGTTCCGTTCCAAAGCTAGGCAAAGGAATGTCTCCTCCAGGCGATAGATGTTCACATCCCTGTGTCGTATTTTCTGAGTCATGTTTCGAATACACCACAATAATTCGAGATAATTCTCAGAGAAATCAGTTGCCGTAAGAATAGTGGTCCTCCTGAATGTTGGTGAAACAGTAACTAATATTAATTGTTTGTTTTATCCAGGTAGACGAATGCGCGGGCGAGACACACGGCTGCCACGCACACGCCGTGTGCACCAACACGCCCGGCTCGTACACGTGCCGCTGCCGGGAGGGCTACACCGGAGACGGATACGAGTGCACACGTATGTACCACCTCGTCATGTCAGACAGATCATTTGATTGTTCGGTTCGGTCTTCGTGCATCAAATGAATTATATGAGCAAATCAATAGATTCTAATTACTTTTTCATCATCTTTGTCATCATCCCCCTGCCCCTATCTTGATTTATCAGCCAAATAAGGATTGGTCAGCGCAGCATTACTTCTTCTTCCTTGTATCTCCAATTTCCATATACTTCTTTAATTTGTTCCTCAGCAATCTGCACGGGAGGATGCCTGAACGGCGGCGTGTGCGTATCTCGCGAGCTGTGCGCATGCGCGCGCGGCTTCGGCGGCACGCACTGCGAGCGCGACGTGGACGAGTGCCGCGCGCCCGCCGCGCCGCCCGCCTGCCCCGCGCATGCGCTGTGCGTCAACACGCCCGGCAGCTACTACTGCGTGTGCGCGCCGGGCTACATCAGGGATGCTGTGCTGGATACATGCCAAGGTAGCGAGCACCTCCTTTAGTTTTTCACTATCGCAGATAAGTACCTAGTTGTCGCATGGACACGTGGAGAAGGTCGCAGAAATGAAAAAGTTGTGGCAAGGATTGGGGGAATTTCCAGTGGAAGATGTCTTTAGGCTGCATGATGATGATAGGGGTGATTTGTAGCATAAGGCAGTCAGATTGTTGGATCTCAATAGATTTTGTGGTAACCTTACATGACATAACATACACACACATAACATGGCAATTATTTTGACATCATCATATTTCAATATTTTGTCATTTCCCCACCCTTAGCATCACTGTCACAACTTCTCCTCCTACGTACTGTGACGAATAAACGTTCTTCTTTATTTCTTTTTCTTTCCACAACGTCATTTATAACACCTACTAAAAGAGCCTGTTTAATATTGCAGATGTGGATGAGTGCGCGGAGGGGTTCCACACGTGCCACCCCAGCGCGCGCTGCGTCAACATCGAGGGTGGCTTCAGGTGTGAATGTGACTCGGAGGAACACTGTGAATTAAGTGAGTTTAACTGCTCACTATTGGACTCGAACTCAGGAACCTCTGTCGGCTCGGTAGTGAGTTCCATCTCGTTGGAACCCAGAATGACGACATACGACACCCTAAACTGATTATGTCAAATATTTATTATGCTACCCATTCTTAAGATTCTTAAGTGTGCGTTCATTAAAAACCTCAGAAGTCAACGCCAATAAATCTTTCGTATTTAGCTCGCATTTTCAGCATTTGTATGTTTCCAGGTTGTTCATGGCAAGGCCGCATGATGTCAGACGGCGCGGCATGGGCGGAGGCGGGCGGCTGCCGCGCGTGCGCATGCGCGTCCGGCGTGGCGTCCTGCCGCCTCGCCGCCTGCGCCTGCGACCTGCTCGACAACCACACCACCGCGGTAACTATCGCTCGAACTAGACTGATTGTAAGTAAAATGCTCCAGAATAAATTACACTTTGAACGGAATATAGAGAACATGCTTGAATCTGGGTTATAAGGAGCAGATAGTGTTCAAACTTTCTGCGCCCCGATTCTGAATTAGGTACGACGTCGATCCTTACCGCTTGATGGAAAGGCCCGAATGAATCATACTCTGTGGTAGAAGCCAGACAGGCAAAGCGAGAACCGGTGTTACAGTATTCAGATTACTCCACATTTTCCAGACTGCCTCGTTGATTTATTGGTCGAAATCGCAGCTGCGAGTGTGGTTCAATCAAACCCCTTGTTAGGAAAAGTGCAGTCAGATTTTGCCATTAGAAAAAAAAGCAATCCAAAGTCTGAATAAATTCGCTCCCTCTATACCCCAATTGACCACCACCTAAACACTTCCACCTCCATATTCTCATTGGTTCTTCTGTCACCAGTTACAGAGCACGTCGCTGCCGTCGCTGGCGCCGGCGTCGTGCTGCCCGCACTGCGAGGCGCGCTTCCACTGCCGCCACCAGGAGATGCACCACGTCACCTTCCGCAGCGGGGAGCGCTGGCTCTACCAGTGCCAGATCTGCGAGTGTCTCGTTAGTATTACCATATACATTCATGCACACAAAACACGAACGTGAAAATAGATCTTGCCCAACCTACGGGACCTATCCAGATTCAAAGACATTAAAATGGATGGGAAAGAAGTTTTGTATCCACTAAAGTATTTTGGAGGTTAGCTCGTTGAATTTGAAGGAAACAAAAGTCAACTGCAAGGCTGTGGATCCCTTGGATGAAGCTTCACAAGTCTAGTTTCTGACAGTTCATTTGTGTGTTGACTGGTGTTTGTTTGCTTGCAGCTTGGTGAGGTAGACTGCTGGGAGCCGGAGTGCGGGGAGTCGGGCGCGGGGTGCTGCGCGGGGACAGGCTGGGGGAGCGCGGGGACAGGGGGAGGGGGAGCGGGGCCCCCCCGCCGCCTGGAGCTGGGGGGGTGCGCGCCGCCGCACTGCGCCGCCTGCACGGTGCGTCACATACCAGCTGATACACAGCGACACATCAGCTCGAACTGAGGTTGGCAGGACAGAACGCGCATTATTTTTCCCTCGAATATGTTTCATCAATGACAGGAACAGGTCGCTACCATTCCTGAATAAGCCTTACCTAAAATAACAAATTTTGCCAGTAGTTTTAAAATAAGTACATAACTTCAATCCAGAAAATTCTAGACACTTTTAATTTGACACCAATTACTATCTCCAAAGAAAAGTGTTTTAATTTCACTTGAAGCGCCATTTTCATGAGACCGTTCGCTCCTGCCAGCCTCATCAAGCCCGTGTATCTTCGTGCTCAGTGCTTGAACTAATCGCTTCGTACACCCCGATGCTAGCGCCTCGACATCACTAATAGTCAGTGGTGTCATGGGGAGTAGCGCAGAGCATGGACCCTCAGCGCCGGCAGGGTCTACAGACGGCAATACTAATAAAATTCGTGGCTCCGCAAGTGTGTTGAGCGTACAACTTCTATCACGGACTGCCATTCAAAACTGGCTGTTTCTATACGTCATTAAGGTCTTAAGCTTTGGTTTCCTAAGAAAGCGGTGAACAGTCACACAATAACGGCTGTCCAAATACAATGCGTTTTTTAACACCATAACGCATAACGTGCCACTAGTCGATTTTTTTTCATACCTACATATTTCGGGACAGTACTCCACTGTTTGACATTGGCGCCGATTCTGTTGTTCACAAATTAAACTAAATTTAAGTTCAGGCATCTTTTTCTTTCTATTTCATTAAGAAAAGGACAGAAGATAAATATTAGTTTAGTACTGTCAAATTAAGATACTCCAAAGACAATTTAGACAAGATTAAAAAATTGCTTATTTTAAAAATACGTCAATTTATGTCAGGCGCTGACTAATTTGACAGGACTAAACTAATATTTATCTTCTGTCCTTTTCTTAATGAAATAGAAAGAAAAGATGCATGAACTTAAATTTAGTTTAGTTTGTGAACAACAGAATCGGCGCCATTGTGCATCCAAAGATAAACATGATATCGTTTCGTCTTATTATTAATTTTTCTTTCAACTACGTAGTAATGTTATCATTAATCACTACAAAACCGATGACAAAGGGCGTATTTTTGCTTAGAATCAAAACTATGCAGAAATGTTATCTCTATGAAATCTCATGGTTGCACAGTTTTTCATTAATGCACTGTTTTTTATTTAGATATAAATTTACCACAGAGGTTTAATGCCTCCCATTAAGTTTTATAAAAAATGTATGCATTTGATCTAAAAGATACTGACTGAAAATAAAAATCGGCTGAATAAAACAGACTTAGTGAAAAAAAAAAAAAAACAAATGGCGCGCATTTTGTACCATTGTAAAACTTTGATACTTCATACTAGCAAGAAAAGTAAAAAAAAATGGAAATAGCCAGCTATAGCGATATGAATTCAACTCCGGTAAGTATAAAAACAGCTGCAAATGAAATAGTTAATAACCTTTTGCCGTAAAAGTCGCGGGATAAATATTTAAAAGCTTGTGAAAACTTTGTTTTTTCTTTTGAGTAGGTAGGTATATATAACACGGTAGGTAGATTGGTAGTTTGAAAGAAAAGCAGATTACGCACCTTGTTAAAGTTAGTAATTAATGCAACAATGCCATTAAAAAGTTATGAGCCAACAAAGTTCATAAACTTAACTTTGGGTGTAAATAAGTAATAAAAGAACTGTAAAATCTTCAAAACAAAGTCGGTACCGACAACGCTCAGTTATCGAAGAATTCAATAAACTTTACATGTAATTGATTTATGCAGTGGTTTTTTCATAAAACTCGATTTTCCAATTCCTAAGCACTTTTCGAATTTTTTTACGCGCCTTTCAGTTTGGAACAGTGTTTCTGTGCGTGAGAACTAGACGTTGTGCGTGTACACTAACGTCTAACTGCTCATCAGTGATACTAGCTCTGTCGGACACAATGCCAGGTGAGACAGCTTGCTTTTTGGCCATGACCACCAGTGAGTTCGAGCACGCGTTTAGTTCCACCTTATTGTCGAATACTGGTGAAACAGATTACAGATTTTCAAGACATCCGTTATTATTACGGAACCGCTTTCCTACGAAACCCAAGCTTTAGTGCAAGAAAACGGTGTCACGCTTTTTATGTAAAGAAAGTGTTGACAATACCGCCTCTAGTAGCAGCCACCGAGGTGTTTCCGTGGTCTGTGGGCAATATTAATCCTCCTTGACACTACTGGTGGGACCTTTTGGTGGTGTCACAGGAAGGCGCGGTGTCGGTGTGTGATCGCATTAATGCTTGTTGCAGGGCAGCCAGTGTGCTACTTTGGTGAGCAATCTCGCGTGTTGTGTGCATCGGTAACCATCCCCACTCTTCTTATTCATTCATACATCTGCTCTATTAACACGTGTTTTTAGCTTGAGTCCTTGATTTAATGACATCGGTTTTAATCATTATGGTTTTGGTTTTAATGCAGGCAGCTAAGGGGTTGAGACATTGAATAGTTCCTCTGTAAGTTTGGTATGACGAAGTAGTGTATAAACAAATTAGGAATGCCAAATTGATCTTTATTTTGTACGCTACTGAACAATGTTTTTTCATTGGACAGAGGAATTGTCACTGTCTTTATACAAACAAACGTGTCATGCTCTGCCGCAGAGCCACCATTTTAGAAACCGTTCAATTATATCTCTCAAAATGATGTACGTTAAACGTACATAATGTATACCGTTATCGCTGTACGTGCATTAGGTAATGATAAAATAGACATTGATTCTGGCTCTGCTGCAGAGCATACTCTCTAGCAGAGCCACAAAGAACATGTACTCAGAAAAGATAAACACACATGTTTTTTTGATGAAAACTGTTGTACGAATAGTGTTAGTGTCTAATGCACGTACAGCGATAACGGTATACGTACATTATGTATGTTTAACGTACATCATTTTAAGATATAATTGATCGGTTTCTAAAATGGTGGCTCTGTGGCAGAGGATGACACAAACAAACGGCTTATTGCTGTATTACCACTGTTTACCACTGCTGCCAAAACGGAACAATTCACAGACTTCTGAACAGATCTGTCCAAGGGCACTTCCCAATTAATTTTATTTTTTAATCAATTAAATTAGAATCAATGTATCAGAGTCATTAGCTGTCATACTGTAGTTTGTATATTTGTACCCTGTATCGTATTCTTTGACATGAGAACCCCCTAGCCAGCAATGGACAGGGTTGCCATGTTCACGAATACAAAATGTATTAAATTGAGGACATTCATCCTGGAATCATTTTATGTTGCATGTTTTATCATTTACTCATTAACTACATATCGTTATCTCTGGCTTCCGATATTATTTGAGCATCTTGAATGCGTCACGCTGAGATTTTACTTCTTTTTATTAAGTTTTGCATCTACAATTTATAAAATCGATTTTTTGTTATTTTTCACTTTCCCCCACTAGTTTAGAAATTAGTTAGAAATAGAATTTAAATTCAAATTAGTTCACAACATTCTCGAAAATTACTTTATTCGAATCTATACCAAACCTGTATATTACGATGTACAGAGTAGTGCTAGTCATAGTTGGAGAAATAAGTTGAACTTAGTTATAAATGTGATGAGCTGACCGAACAGCGCGCTACGTGCGGTAAGGCGATATTTTCACGTGCCCGCATGCGGGCGCGGGTGCATAGCTTCCTAGCCTAAAGCCCGGTTTCCACCGCGAGCGGAACGGACCCATTAATGACTTCGTTAAACTCGCAAACGCAAACTACATACTTGTATTTCCACCAACGGTGCAAATACAAGTATGCACAAGTGGAAATACATGTAACGCAAACTGCATACTTGTACTTCCACCGTTGGTGGAAATACAAGTATGTAGTTTGCGTTTGCGAGTTTAACGAAGTCATTAATGGGTCCGTTCTGCTCGCGGTGGAAACCGGGCTTTACGTAGCGCGCGGTTCGGTCGGCGGGCGGACAGGCCGGGGAGGAGTGACGCGTGGTGTGTGCGCAGCGCGCGGCGGGCGGTGCTGCTGCTGACGCTGCTGGCGCTGTGGTGGGGGCGGGGCCGCGCCGCGCACCGCAAGCACCGCGGCGCGCGGCGCTAGAGCCGCCCTGAGCGCGCCGCAGGGAGGCTGCCTCTATTTATTCTAGATAGATCTAATGTTACCGCGCCGAGCGCCCGCGAGCCCGCGCCGCCCCTTCCGATTCTAAATTTAAACGTAAGTCGATCGCTTCACATTATTATCTTAGTCTCGTCGAGTACTTAGCTGTTGCGGGCGGGGGGGGGGGGGGCGCGGGGGGCGGGGCGGCGCCGTCTTGTTGGCGCGAGCGGCGCGGCGCGGCCCGCCGACCGGCCTAAGTTAGTGAGAGCGACTGAGTGGAATCATTAGTGCGTACGTTTGTATAGTGTAGTATGTTACGTGAGTGGCCCCGGCGGCCCCCGGGCCCCTGCGGCCGCTCGCTCGGCCGCCAGCGCCCGCGCGCCCGCGCCCTGTTGTACCAAATTTTTCATAATATATTATAGTTTTTGTTTGACTTTATATAGAGATCGTTTTTCTTGTATAATTTGAAAGTAACCAAAAATAGGTACCAAATATAGAAAAAGATATGATTGTTTTTGATTTTCATAAAGCATTTTAATGCTTGCATGTTGTATTGTGTTCAAAAAATTACGATTAAAAAGATATCCTCGACTTTCAATTTTTTTGATTTGTTCCCCTACTAGCCCGTGTATCGAGAAGCAAACAAACATTGTCAACAAAGACATTTATTTTACACATTTACAAAAGACTTTAAACAATTTTAATGGACATTTGAAATTGCAGTTCTATCTAGACCATCCTTAAACTGCCTTTTAAGTAATAGGAAACATACGTTAACATAATCTGCAAAGTATGGTCAATAATGTACGGGCATTAAATACCTGTCTACTGTCATCAATTGACAAGGTTTTAGAAGGAATTTGAGTAACTATGATGGATTTCGACACCTCGACATCCTGCCGAAGCTCACCACCGGAACACCAGCATTCAGAACGTAAATGTGCAGAAAAAAAATGCATGCAATGTGATGCTTAGTTGGCAACGAGTTCACAAAACAGTCAATTATAATTATCATTAGTAAATATCTGACCCAAGCACATCGAGGAATGTAAACCAATCATGGGATACACTGATTGACTACTTTGAGAACGCGTAGGGTACCTACTCAGCACAAAATTAATCATACAAAGTTAAGCGAAGTAAAGTGTTACAAGGAGCTTTTGGCGCCTGAATGACAATGTGCAAGGGATAACATTGTTGGTAAACATTTGTGACATTTGCACTTGTATGGAGAAAACAAGATGGCAGCGTTAGTTCCAATTTTGGCCACGCGCCAAAATATCCTTGTGCCGTGGTACGTCTGCAAATGACGTCAACCCACTACTGACTGACTGTCTGTGTAACTTGGTCGCCTAGTAACTGCTCGAGGTGATAAGGTTCTGAATGCCGTTCATTCCGGTAGTGTGCAGGCCTTAGGGTGCGTTTACATGGAGCTGTCGTGTGGCAGCGCGGCGGGCGCGGTGAGCGCCACGAGCGGCGGCGGGCGCGGCACCAGCGCCGGGTGCGCGCCCAGGGCCGGCGCATGCGCCACACAGGCCAGGCGCAGCGCGGCGGGCGCCGCCTTGTGCGCGCGCGCCTCGCCGCGCTCCACCACGCCCGCCACCAGCGTGTAGGCCGCCGCGAACAGAGTCACCGCCTGGAACGTTCTCATTTTTAGGGTTCCGTATCCAAAGGGTAAAAACGGGACCCTATTACTAAGACTTCGCTGTGTGTCCGTCCGTCAGTCTGTCTGTCACCAGGCTGTATCTCAAGAACCGCGATAACGAGACAGTTGAAATTTTCACAAATTATGTATTTCTGTTGCCGCTATAACAAAAATACTAAAAACAAAATAAAATAAATATTTAAGGGGGGCTCCCATACAACAAACGTGTTTTTTTTCGGTTTTTGCCTTATGGTAAGGAACCCTTCGTGTGCGAGTCCGACTCGCACTTGGCCAGTTTTTTTTTTTTTATTAAGAATTAACTGTGCTCGGGACTTTCCGCTTGCATGTCGGAAAACAAATTGGATTGGTTTTCATTTTATACATGGAACCCTAATTATTTTTCAAAATTAAGAGGCCTAAGTTACCTACTCCTTATAACATCAGCTACCTGCCAGAGAAAGTCCGTCGAAATCGGTCCAACCGTTTCGGAGATTAGCCGGAACAGACAGACAGAAAGAAAAATTAAAAAAAAAATATTTTGTTAAAAACCGAATTGAGAACTTCCTCCTTTTCTGAAGTCGGTAAAAAATTACAAAATGCATGTTTATTTATATAGGCAGTAGCACTAAAAGGCTGATTAAGCTAGTTGGCTGCGACATATGTAGGTACTAGCTTCTGCCCGCGACTTCGTACGCGGATCCTGTTGGTTATGCCAGCGACAACGGGGTAGTCAAAATCGAAGATCTGAAACGTCTGATGTCGAATTCTAAGAACCCGGGGACTGGATAACAACGGGATGCGCGAGACGATTCGAGACGTAATTTTCAGGCAATAATGAACCAATAGGGTGGTAAACTTGGCCTTGCACTTTGAATGTTGGCATAAATGGGCCTTCTGAAATCTGTTTCGCAACAAAAGATGTCATTTGAAAGGCATTATTGTACGAACGTATGTTGTCCAAGAAATGTTTTGACTGTGATGGTCACCGATTAGCAGTGATCTTAATATTTCTGGAGGATTTTGTAATATTTCAATATGTACTTTCCCACCTGAGCAACACATACCGTTTGTTTCTTTTTGCTATTTAACAGCTTCACAAAAAGTAAAATTTTTAACCATACCTCCGATGGCGGAATATGTGGCGTAGTCAATCATAGGAGTATACGTAAATGCACTCCGTTCCTTATCAACCCAAGGAAGGTCGCCATGCCCTACGGCTATATCTTGAGACACATCCGATTCTTCAGATGATATCGACATTCTGTTCAGAGAATGTCGAAGTCGATCAGAATTCAACGTTCGTTGCGCTCTTCTTAATCTGTCTCTTCATGCCGTACTCCAGCAATTCTTTCTTTCTCACTTTCTGATTATGAATATTTTGTTGTGTGCGTGTTCGGAATAATGTATGATAAATCTCACCGTATCAGCGGTCAGTCGCGCATCATATTACACACATATAACATATATCCCACAATACAGGAGAAGTTCCTAGGGTGGGGCAAAGTTTAAAAAAAAAAAAAAAAAATTCTTCACTGGTCTCTAGAGATCTGGATGTAGATGCGTAAATACGCTGAGAACGCAGGCGTGCTTAGCGATCCGAAGAGGTTTCCACGGAGCGAGTTGCAGCCTGTTGTTCTCAAACAGCATCAAGTCTCTCCTGACGCTCTTCGGTAGATTCTTGGGATGTTATGATCCTCAATCTTTTAGCTCCTTTGGAACATTGGGAAAGATTTGACCTCTTTCTAGGCATGGTTATAGTTTTATTATGAAGATACCTGACCAATTAAAATCTAAGTGACTGCTCCCCTACCAAGGGTGCCCAGACACGGGATCGTCTGGCCCATGTGCTGGTTTGGTCCCTGGGGTGGTCACGGCGTGCTATGTGTTCTGGTGCGCCGGTGATGGGGAGTACTCCCCAGCGGAGGGTCCGGTGACGGACAGCCGCGGCGGGTTCACGGTTGAGTGCTAACGCGTGCCCATGTTCCCGCCGTAAGCGGCAGAGGAGGACACAGTGGAGTTTTAGTGGGTTAGAGTCCCACATAACTGCACTATCTCCCCGTGGTAGTGCAGAATGCATGAGCATTGCTTCACGTTAAAAAAAAATAAATGGGAGTTTTGGCCAGTAGAGTCAAATTTTCAATGATATACCATCGTCATCGAAAATCAGTCCTAAACTGTTACCGCCTTCACCGCGTGGAGGTGAAATTAGTGATAGCTTAGATTTCCACATCAGATGTTTCTGATCTTCGATTTTTATAAGTCAACAGGAAATGCCCATCAGACCGAATAACTTTTACTAAGACGTCATTCCTATATGTGTTATGGTGTAGCTGGGCTCTTGGAGTTCCCTATCAGGTGTTCCAGATCTTCAAATTTATTCTCTCAGCAGAAAATCCTCATCACGTGGAACAATTTTTGCTATGGTACCATTTTTGTATCTCTTATAGTTAAGCTGGTCTGTTTCGGTTCTGCATCAGGTGTTCAAGTTTCCAAGAAACATTATAGCCTGAATATTGTCCAGCCATAATAACTATACAACAAAAAAAAAATCATTCAAATCCGTCCAGTAGTTCCGAAGATCGGACGCGCAGGCCCGAGGCGTGTACGTACTCTGATAGAATACCTTAACAAATGTTCGCCGTGATTCTTTAAATTGACATAACTTTTTTATTTATGAACCGATTGACATGAAATAAACACTAAATGTTAAGTGAAGCCTACTACAATATATTAGCGAAAACCGCATCTAAATCGAATAAGCCGGTTCTGATATTAGCGTGCACAAACAAACAGACAAACAGACAAACAGACAAACAGACAAACAGACAAACAGACAAAAAAAAAATTAATTACTATTTCGGGTTCGGCATCGATATAATAACAACCCCTGCTACTTTTTTTTTATATATTTCCATTGTACAGACACCGCTTTTCTACAAATTTATTATAGGTATGTATAGATTGTATAGATAAATATTGATCTTCAGGTCTCAAGTGAATAGTCTGCTTCTAAGCGAGCATATTCGTCGTCGCCCGCAACAAACGGCGGATGATCAATATCGACGTCCACTTTGGATTATCTGGTTTTCGGTTTTCCAGAAGGACTTCTTCTAGGTACAGTTCGCGTCAAATAACTTTGCCGCTCTGAAGCTAGGTTCTTTCCTAGCCGCGCCAATCCGCGCCATGCGCGCTGCTGTTGTATTCATAGGATTAACTACTGCGCAGTGACTTGTTGCCTACTTCAGAGCGGCAAAGTTATTTGACGCGAACTGTACACTTCACTACACTCATGTTACTTTTAAACTACGATTACGTAATTCATTCTCAACCTTTGTTTTGTGCAATCAATTCAGATCAGGTGAGGCTTAGCCACCACGAATTAAGGAGACACAGAGTCTGGCATTCTAGTGATAACACATGCTTACCATGACGATGACGATGCCGGCGGCCAGAGCCGTCAGCGAGTTGGCGAAATAGCGCAGCTCGGCGAGCGCGGGCCGCAGGCAGCCCATGCTGTACAGCGGCACATCGCAGGTGTCACCTCGCTGGAATTGTACCACACCATGTCACGGTCAATCTATCAATAATTCAGTAAAGCACTGCTGGCCATAAGACCCTTCCAAGTTGTAATAAAAATAGGTTATCATTTTATTTATTCAACATTATTTATCAGAATCAATAATATGTTTACAATATTTGTATTTCAAACATAAGTGTTCTGCCCTTGTTATTGGCGCCAGTTGTTAAAAACTTTGTTTGACCACTATGCTGCACCAAATCACCAGCTGGTTGCTCCGCATCCAGTTCATCCCATTTTAAGGTCGTCAGTCCATCTAACTGGGGGGCGCTTTTTCAACAGTATCTACGTGGTATCTACTTGTCATGCTAAAATCAACTTAATTTGCAGTTTCGCAAAGTTGATAATTGTTTAAGTGACATAACATCAATTGGAAAAAGGATTTTGATAAACTTTATAAGATACTTTATAAGAGGTCAGAATAAGTACATACACCCATGATCACCTTTCCGTTCCACACGCGTCCGCAGCAGGCGGGCGGCAGGGTGCGGCGGTGCAGGTACCAGTCGGAGTACGACTGCACGCCGCAGCATCTCAACTGAAACGTGGGCAGAAATCATCAGTCTACTTATTTGGTCTTATATTCATTGACTGACAGACGACAACACAGCCCAACCGCTGGACCTAGTAGCATGACATTTTGCACAAAAGTTCCCTAAATAACGAAAGTGAGTAGGTACCTACTATAAAGAAAGCATTTTTGAAAATTTATCCCTTAAGAGGATTTAATAAAGTGTACGAGCCAATAATGCTCATACAGCAAAATTACGTTTACGCGTAGGTACTTTAATGACAAATCAGTCAAGTCAGTCACTAAAATTCGGTCACGCGCTAATGTGCGGGTCAATAACTACCTAATAAACATATGTGAAGTGCGGCTCAGATAACTAAGCGAACGCTTTAAACTGTTTCCACAAATAAACTATTAAACTTATCCGTGGTTTGGTGTAACTTAACTTATGAGAGTCAAAATGGCGGGTGTACCTTAACTAATCGAATCCTTCCATTTACCAAAAAAAATTACCTAAATTGTACTATTTAGTACCTAGGTTTAAAAAAAATGTACCTTCTTCAGAACGAAATTATTTCGAAATTAAGGTACCGTTATATAATAAAATACTATAGAACACCCGCCATATTGATGTACATCAGAACGTTCAGCCTACCGAGGTTACATTGTCACCCTATTTCAGTCGCTATCCGCCAATTTATGACAGAACATCACAAATTATTTGGCTGGCATCTTTATGCGTCACAAAATCGTCACTAAAAACTGGAGTAGCTGCCAGCTCCCTACCTCGGTAGGCTGAACGTTCTGATGTACATCAATATGGCGGGTGTACCTTAATTTTAATACAATTTCGTTTTGAAGAAGGTACAATTGTCTTAAACCTAGATACTAAATAGTACATTTTAGGTAGGTACATTTTTTTGGTGTAATTATATTTTATGAGTAATGGTTAAATAATAAAATATTATAGAACACCCGCCATCTTGACATCAGTATGGCGGGTGTACCTTAATTTCGAAATAATTTCGTTCTGAAGAAGGTACAATTTTTTTAAACCTAGGTACTAAATAGTACAATTTAGGTACATTTTTTTGGTAAATGGAAGGATTCGATTAGTTAAGGTACACCCGCCATTTTGACTCTCATCTTAACTTGCTACCTACAACAACGACCGGGGTCTCCGTCAACGACGAGAAAACCCCAACTTAAAGGGTGGTTTGTATGAAAATTTGTAATTTTTGCCATTCGATATTTTTTTCCATGGCATGGGATATTCGTAGTTCGTGCTTATAAGCACTTATAAGTGAAAAGTCAACACGAATTATAAGGGGATGAACAACCACAGCTAAAATAAAAAACGTGTGCGGCCAGTAACGAAGTTCCTTACGCGATACCCGCACGCGCACAGACACACTCGTATAATATAATAGAAAGAGAGAGAGAAAGTCACAGAAGGGGGCAGAACGCTTTTCCTCTACCAGACAACAACTCCTACCGCAAGCCGTGTTTAAAAAACGGACATGTCAGTCCATAAGTCTGTGTATTTCGGACATGTCAGTCCATAAGTCTGTGTATTTCGGACGTGTCAGTCCATAAGTCTGTATTTCGGACGTGTCAGTCTATCAGTCTGTTGTTAGTGAATTAGTAACAGATTGTGCTTACGCGCTACGTTAGTGTTATTAATATAGGTACTTAATTTAAAAAGCTTCAATATAAGACAAAAAGTGGAATGTCAAACCACTGCCACCTTGACCTGCCCAGAAATGGTTATGGTAGTAGAAAAAAGCATGCCTACCTCAACCTGCATAGCCGCGAAGGAGCTCCTAACAGCCGGGTCAAAGGCGTCGATGGCCATAGCCCGCAGCATGCTAGTGTTGAGCGTGGCCGGCTCGCGCACTGCTCGCGACAGCCCCGATACCGACGCCATGCCTACTGACAGCGTCACCATCGCCACGCTCACCAGCGCCATCAGCTGCAATGAACACCGTGACAGACTATTTACCTAATCAATACATACAAACTCCTGTGACCCTCGCGGGCAGAATCCAGTTACCTACGAAATTTTTGGATTAAAAGCTGAAATATAAATGATTTGATGAACAAATAACTGAAACGTTCAGTGGCACAATAGTTGCCATTCCTTAGACTCTGTTTCAATAATTTGATGATGTTGACATTTGATTTAAAAAAAAAAAAAAACCGACTTCCAAAAAAAACACTACAAACTGAAAAATAACTAATTTCGGAAGTCGGTGTCTTAGGGATCAGTATTTTAGTTTTTGCCACCGACTTCCGAAATTAAAGTTATTTTTCAGTTTGTAGTGTTTTTTTTGGAAGTCGGTTTTTTTTTTTGTTAAAAAGTTTTTATTTCTCGCTTTTTAGTGGGTCTATTTATAATTTATCTAAGTTACAATAGCCTAATGTCAACTTGCCCATCGCCTTTTTATAAAATATTCCTTTTCTCGATGCAGGGACGTTAATTGTTGAGGAGTTCTCCTTTTATTAGTTTTTAGATTAGATGCTGATAATCCTGGCTGCAGCATCAGGCTAGACTTATGTCAACATTGCATTGAACTTAAAATTAGTCCTGTTTAAAATGAGCCCAAACACGACTACGGTGCTGTAATTTCAAGGTTTGTACTTTTTCTGATGCTCCTGGCTTCAGCATCAGGTCTTCGGTGTTCCTCAGTAACAGTACGTTTATCCACACATCGAGCCCTTTTCAATGAGCCTAAACACGATATATCTGCTGTTAGTTGTCGAGGAGTTAGGTACTCTGCAGACTATCCTGACAGCAGCATCAGGTCATGACTTGATGATCATGAGACCAAAGGTGGCAAATGCCCTATCAAACATCAAAACAATTTACTATAAAAAACAGTCCTTGCCTGTTCGAGTAACTTCTTACTGTTAAGGAGTTGTACCTTCCATCATCAGCCCAGCTACCTGAGATGGTGACAGCCATACACAAATACACAAGATACTTCATAAAATATGCGAAAAACAATAGGTGAGCCTATAAAATTTGAGGGTTGCCCTCGATTTCTCTAAGATCCCATCATCAGATCCTAACTTGGTGACAATGGGACCACCTCAGAACTATCTACTTTCGAACGAAAAAAGAATTTTCAAAATCCGTCGACAATTGGCGGCGTATTTGATGAACAAACATACAAAAAAAAAAAAAACATACAAACACCCGAACATAGTACCTCCTCCTTTTTGTAAAGTCGGTAAAAACCGAAGACGAGAGTTCCAGCAGTGGAATATTATACCTACTGTTTAGGCTGATCATTATTTTTTTTTTTATTGCTGATTGGGCCCGCTCTTGACCTCGATCACGCCTGATAGAAAGCGACGAATGAGGTCTATGATGGAACGAGTGTGTCTAGAAGATGCCTAAGGCACTGGAACTCCCATGAATCGACGAAACACAGCGTCTGCTTGACGCCGGACTTCGGTGGGAGGGTGGTCACAAACCAGGCGGGCGTTAGCCTTCCCACCGCGAGGGAAGAATTGGCCAGTCAAATAAGGTGTCGGGTACTGTGACTGTCCAGGATGCGCCGAGCGCTCGGTTCTGTTGAGCAACTGGTGGAACAAACTGCGCTACAAGAAGAGACATTCTTCATGCATCCCAAAATATGGAAATACTAAAATATTAACTACTAATTATGTAAAATACTAAAATATTTGTGCATTAATAAACTGCTATGATGAAACAGTGGTAGTAAACTATTAATTGCGTTACGGCCTTGAGTGCAAATACAATAATACCTAAGCTTACCGTAGCAGTCAACGGCAAAGACTTGGTGTGGTAGGGGACCACGGTTGAGAGCCAGCAGGTGGGCAGGCACAGAAGCGCGCCCGCCAGGAACAACACGCTGGAGCTCAGCTCCACGCCCAGGTCGGACGTCCAGAAGTAGTAGGACATTCTCAGCAGGCTCCATGACACCGACCCGCCGAGGATCGCACCGCCGCTCTACAGACACAACAGTAATGCATAAACAGTTCGCGAAAAGTTTTAGAACAAGCCCTGGGAGATTTTTCATCACCGAGACAGAATACCAACCTATTACTTATCCGAGACAGATACCAACCTATTATTTTCCCACTGCAAGACAAAGGCCCGTCCTATTGTACATACGCACGGCTACACATCATGCTATACCTACATAACCAACCAGTATACGCGGACTTCTGATTGTATTGTATTGTGTTCGCAGATTCCCGATGGTCCTCTCAATGTTTGAGTCAGTTGCCGCGAGTTTGTAATATGAAGTCAGGAGGTATTGATTGAATACTCACGAGCAGCAGACCAGCACACGCAAACAGCACCAAACCGCTGCTTCTCATTCCGGTTCTATTTTTAATTCTTTTTTGTAATTAATAATAAATTAATAAACGGTAATACAATTTCAATACTATTTCTGACAAGAAAAGTCACTCGAACAATTTGAAAGTTATTTGAAAATCGATTGACTGATGAGAACTTTATTTTCTTTTTCGTATTGTTACTACTTCGTTTGAACAAAAAGGAGATAATACGGCCCTTTAGAAATGATCACAATATGGCGCGGCCGTATCTACAACATTACATGCGAGCTACGCATCAAAAACCTGACGCCAATCCTGCATCGCGCAAGCAAAGGTATCCGCGCGACTAGCATACAAAGTCCCAACATTCAACTGTCGGGCAGACGCCCACTAGACACAACACCCGTCTGGGCGAAGAATCCTCCCTTGTCATTGGAGGTTGAGGAACTGTACCTACACCCTGTTCCCCATACCTCTAGAACTCAATAAATTATCTCATTCTTTTTGCAGGCCACTGTAGGTACATATCTCTCCCAAGTTATTACCTTAACAACACAACCCAATTCTGCGAGTTCGGCATCCAGAAGTTTCTATTTAAGGTCTACCTAACTGTAGCGAGAGGCAACTCTAGGACTCGTCTAAACTTAGTGTGTACCCGTGTGATTATCACAGGTACCTACTGTGACGAACCTACATAGACACAGGTACCCCATTGTTATCCACTGGGCCCTTAGCTAATTTCAGTGGCACAGTTTTTTGTTGATGACATAGGTATATAACTTTCAAATGCAATAATGGTCTTTTAGGTTGCAATATCGAATAATGCTTGTCAAATTAGCTATACCACTCATACAATCATGGCAAAATGTAAAAGCAATCAAAAGAAAATGTATTTTAGTAAATTGTTTATTTGTATTACATGGAAACATGGAAAGCAATTGCATGTACTAATTTTGCACACTTTGTTTAGTGGGGATTAATTTTCACGCAGAGATCCCGACGCTAAGACACTCTTTGTACGGGGAAGACGAGACCTTAGGTAGCTGGAACTATGGTCTAACTGCTTCAGAACCACTGAACCGAAAGTACTAGTTTCATGTTCAATCAGTAGCAGATTTTTGCAGCCAGTTTTTTTGTATTTCTACATGTCGTACCGGTAATTATGTAAATATAACTTGTGTACTTGACTGCAGACTGCTGATCGTGTGGTCTAGGGCTCTTCTCCCAGATCAGCCGAACTGTTATTTGGATTGTTCGCGAGGACCTGCTTAGTAGCAGTCCTGTCTGCATTTATGGCCGGTTAGTGCCAATAGGCTCGCCCCTATTACAAGTGAGTCAAACATAGCTGGCGAAGTATGAGTGAACTACACACCTCTCTACCCACCCTTCATGGAGGTTCATGTACAGTCAACAAAAGAGATAAGTATGCAGGATCGTCGGATATAGTTTTTGAACCTAACATCCATCGGTTTCTTACTAAACTTCAACTATATCCGACGATCCTGCTTACTTATCTCTTTTGTTGACTGTACATTAAGTGAATGTTACAGTTACAGTGCAGTGCCCTATGTACAGTTTCTATTTTTATGTCTGTAATTTAATTGGTGTACTTTAAAGAGTATTTCTATTCTATTCTATTCTAATGTTTGCGTTTGACGTTACGTTAAGGGTTGCATAACTTTAATCCTAGTAAACCAAATAGGACGTCCCTCTTCATATAAACTTTCAAGGTTCTAAGATTGCTCTGCTCACACCATTATACACACACAAAACTACTTAATTGAACAAATCAATTATATTAGCGCATTCAATATACGTTAAACAATTTGACATACATTTATATTAGCGCATTCAATATACCTACGTTAAACAATTTGTATCATTAAAGGAATTACAGAGGTGGATTAAAATGTAATTTGTAAAGGTTTGCTGCGTCGAATCGTCATCGCTGATGCTTTTAGTGGGCTGTGAGCAATGGAACCACGGAGACTGCTTGCACTATGTGTCCTTCTGTCGGTGTGTCACGGCGTGTTGGGGGAAGTATGGGAGTTCGGCGTCGATGCTCCCGGCAGCATCATAGTTGATCATAGAGTTGGTGACTTTTCGCTTTTCCAGAAGACTAAGAATTTAAATCTAAGGGTGAGTAACGTAATGTAAGGTTGAGTAACGTAATGTAAGGGTGAGTAACGTAATGTAAGGGTGAGTAACGTAATGTAAGGGTGAGTAACGTAATGTAAGGGTGAGTAAGGTAATGTAAATTTTGATGTAAGAACGACGGAGCTCAGGTTGATTAAATAGGTATCTCGGCTTTCCAGTGATTCATTCATTCATTCACCTACGAAAAAACTCGTGTGACTTGCTGAATTAATTTCCCGCAAACAATAACTTTAACATTCCTTTCCTGCTTATGCTTTATCCACACGGTTCAGAGTCAAAGTTACGGCATACTTCGATATTCCAGAGCACAGCCCAGAGCCTGGATCGTGTTAAAAAAGTCATACAAAATGCGCGTATAATTTATGCAAGCAATGATTTGTCCTATCGGCGGGGCACTAAAGCCGAAGTCTTGATCCTGATATGTATGGATAGATACTTACTCTATTAAATCAGGCTTCAAATGACGTTCTTCTTCCAGACACCACAATGCTACGTAATGGAGTACGTGCGAGTACAAGTTCAGAACTCGATTTCCAACCCAACAGTAAGTTTCAACAAACTGGCGAACGTAGTCACGATCTCGTACAAGCCGCTGCAGTACAGCGTGAGCAGCTTCAACATCATCGCCAAGGCTGCTCGGAAGCCGGGCTGCTTCAACCAGTCTGTGGAGCTGCAGATGAGGCACAAGTTCGGCATGTGAGGAATGTTGATGAGTTCGTAACTAGCTGTTTACAATAAAAGTGCATTTTTGTATGCGTTGGGTTATTTCACTGGTGTCGTTGTGACATTCTTCCCGCTTACCTACTTGAATGTAATTTGCAAATATAAAACACTGTTTTTATACGTGATATGAAAGTTAAAAATTATCACAATCTACATACATATATATATATAGTTTGCACAATTGTGTCTTGTTGTGTTGTGACTCTCTGAAATAAGGTTCAAATTGATTTTTCACTACCATAAAATGTGAATTTATTCTATGCCGTTGAATTTAGGGCCAAATCCAGTGCGAATCGTATTTAACAACGTAATGTGTGGTAGGTAAACATTATATTAAAACTATAGTGTGAATAAAGAAAACCTATGAAATAACTGACAAAACATATTTATTAGGTAACAATAACAAAAGACTTGTTTACAATAAATAACTTATGAATGATTTGGCTATTACTTATACAGATCCATAATATTACACAATATGAAACTATATGAGGTTCATGTAGCAGTGGTTTAACGAGGACAATGGGAAAGAAACAATACACGTAGTTTCTTAAAATCCTTGTTTCCAATTGATGTAATTTCCAATTAAACAAATATAAACTTTATGTTAATGTTGATTTTAGAATGACTAATGAAAAAGTAAACAAAATGTTTAAAGTTGTAGCACAAATTAAACTTTATGTGTGGGAACTAAAGTTTTTTTCCAAAAACACACTAGTTCACAAGTTTGGAAACTAAATCGCGAACGCAGTACCTACACATAAATAACATTGAAGTTGGATAAAAAAAATCAATCCTTTGCGATGTAAAATGTATTTTTTTATAAACATAGGTTGTTTTCACTTTGTTGTCATAAGTACGTTAGTAAATTTTTGGTCAACCTAGCTAAATTAGAGTATCGTCTGACTATTAGTTATACTTATTAGTGCCGATTAAAAAGTGAGTAACTCTGAAACAAGAGTAAAAAAGTCGTAAAAATATTGTGTTTTGAACTATTAAAAACCACGAGTGAATAGATTATTTCTAGGCAAGCGTGCATTGCTAACCTCTTATTTAACACGCTTTAATAGTAATAGTCAATGCCCAAGCTCTTTGTGACGTATTTATTCCGGGTCTGACCGACTAGTTTCGAAAGCCCTTTCTCAAGAGTACATCGTTAAGTAAACTTTAAATATATTGCATTATTATTGGTGCTTTATTACTAAACATCAATCTTTTAGCTCAACACTCTAATTAAATATTACATTAAAGATTTTTCTGACATTATGTAATCTACGCCACTGCTAAAAAACACATCTAACTTTGCGTAACAAATATAAATCACAAAAAAAAACTAAACTTTGGGTCACAAGCTTTTGGCCTTCCTATCCTTAAGTAAGCTGCTGATGAAGAACTCTCCGGCCCTATACGATGACCGGACTAATGGTCCACTGGCTGTATATAGGAATCCCAATTCGGTTCCGCGTTCTTCCCATTCCTTGAACTTGGCTGGTGTGACGTATTCAAAGACTTTGAGATGACGTTTGGTTGGCTGCATGTATTGGCCTAAGGTGACGCAGTCGACGCCCGCATCGCGTAGGTCTGCGTACAAAATTAATAAAGTCAAGTCTTGACTAATAAGACAAAATTAATTGTTAAGAGGCTAACGCGCATCAATAAGTTGATCAGTACTTTACGATTCTAAATCCTTTTTTATGGAGGAATTTCAAATTTATTTATTAATAATTATATTGTACAAGAATAGATTGGATTGTGACCCCCAAACCAGGCAGTGCCCTGTATGTTGGGAGTCGGGATCATAGAGTATAGTAATGGTCGGGATTGCGATCTTAACATTGCCATCAGCTTGAGATCAAACAAAGCAAAATAAAATAAAATCAAGGAACTAATAATCTTAGCGGAAAACTGATTTCTTATTTTTTATAATCACGGCTAAGATCAGCAGGGCAATTCTCGTAATTTTAAGAACGTTCACAGTCTGATCTCAGTCTCAATCTGTCAAAAATACCTCTAATTTATACATTTTGACAAGTTTTTGACATTTGTTTGTCGCCAAGATGAGACTGCGACTAGATTTTGAACGTTTTAAATTACGAGAATTGGCCTTCTAAAATCATGAAATGACATCTCATTTTGCAGAACTAAACTAGGTATAAACAAGCTAGATAGTAGTTGCTTAGAACTGTTATCTCGTCGGCTGAAGTACTAGCGGACACAAAATCTTAATAACTTAACATACATCTTAACCAGATGGGTAACTATGGGTTACAAGTAACGATAACTAACCTTTCATAGTCTGTTCCACTTGCGCGTCAGTTTCACCCAGTCCCAGCATGATTGAAGACTTGGTGATCAGGTCGGGGTTGACTTCCTTGGCCGTCTGCAGGACCTTCAGGGTTTGACGGTAGCTGATGATACAGAATATTCATTTTAATTACAATTAAATAATAAATATTTTTCAATTATTTATTAGGGATACAGATCAGGTACAATATATGCAATGATCAAATGGAATGAACAGTCAATACCCAAAATATGGTGACTTGTGAAATGTTTACTTATGACCTTCTCTAGGGTTCAAAGTATCCACATACCAAATTTCGTCAAAATATTTCCAGTCGTTTCGGAGATTAGCCGGAACATACAGACAGAAAAAAAAAATGGTTGCAAGTACCGTATTATACTTTCATAAGTATTTAGTAAAAACCTCTTATTTTGACATTACTAACAAATACTTCAATATTATTTATTTGTATAGATGTTTAGATTAGGGGTGAGCGATACTGTTTGTTTAGTAACGAACCATTATTTTCTTAAATAATAAATCTGTTTGAAATCCGTAAACATAATAAAGTATTAAGGGGACTACAGGACCTAAACGCAAAAAAAGCAAGTTTTATAATGCCTAAGAGTATATGATCGTCTACAGTAAACAAAATCAGAAAAACATGATACTAGCTGCACCGCGCGGTTTCACCCGCATAAGTGTCGATCCCGTGGGAATATCGGGATAAAAAGTATCCTATGTTCCTAATCTGTATCCTAATGTAATCCTGGTTATAAACTATCTGTGTGCAAAATTTCATCCAAATCCGTTCAGCCGTTTGAGTGTGAAGAAGTAACAAACATATAAACACACACACTCACAAACTTTGGCCTTTATAATATTAGTGTTGTGTGATAATGAATATTCAAGGTCGTACAGATGCTTGGTCACAACAAAAATGGCTAGGGTAAATGCTTGGGAGCAAGACCACAAAACATAGAAAATGTGTCTCTGGTTAAGGGCGTTTACGCCGTACGGAATTTCATACAAACTTTCAAGCCCTTATTTTTCGAAATGAATGAACCGATTTTAATGAAACTTCAGCATAAGCATGATACAAAGGTCTAAAAAGTTAGTAGAGAACATTTTCGAAAAATAGTGTTACAGCCAAATTAGACCGATTTTAAATTTTCCATAGAAACAGAGATTTCCAGTTATCTATTTTTAAATAAGACATTTAGAAAATGTTCTCTACTAACTTTTTAGACCTATGTATCCTGCATGCGTATGAAGTTTCATTAAAATCGGTTCATTCATTTCGAAAAATAAGGACAGATTGGTACTTGCCCAGTTTCGAAACCACAACCTCATGCATGGCAGATGGGAGCCATCTGGGTATACAAACTGAACTAATTGCTTCAGAATACAAATGAAACACGCAACAACTAATAAGTTCATATTGTTACCCGGCTCTCGGATCCCTCACAAACGGCGTCAGTCGCTCAACAGTTTCGATATTATGCGCGAACACATCCAGTCCGCAGTTCGCAATGATCGCCACGCACTCGCGGTTCGCCCTGAAGTCTGGCACCAAGCACTCAACCAGAATGTCCTTGTTCCTAAACAGTTAGAAGTACATTAGATATTTTACTCTAAACAATTTTAATAAAAACTCTTAAATTTATTCATTCATTCACTGACGGGCAACACAGCCTACACCACTGAGTCTACAAGCGTGAAATATAGAACAAGAGTTTCTTACATAAAGAAAGTGACCACTCAGGAGAAATTTTTGAAAAGTCATCCCCTATATTTTTTCCCCATTGTAAATAGTGTTGCGACGTAGTTAATAGAATGGTGTGCACTTACTGGTTTTTGATTTCTTTTACAGTTTCAGCAAGATGATTGGATCCACCGTCGGGTAAATCTGCAACAGGCAATGCACAACATTTTCACCAATCCATATTAATTTTGACACAAAGATTTTAAACCTTTTCTTCTCTAATGTGTGACCGATTTCAATACAGGTCAATTATTCAGCACAGTAAATACTTAGAGGAAAGCTGCTATTGCGCGTGTGTTAAGGTACGAGTTTGTAGCCGACCGCATACAGCAGCAGCAGACGACGTGACGTTCGAGCGTCATGTTGCTGCAGTCATGATTCTGAACCCAACCGCAGATGGCTGCAGCAGCTGAAGTCAGTGCCGTATTCCAGTTAGTTCTGAATTTTCCGTGAGACAAATGTCTGTGTTTGGGATTAGCGATCGTAATTTACTTTTGTATCTTTTGTTAGAAGAGGAAGAAGACGACGATGACTTGTTTTTATTATACAAGTATAGAGATATGTAGTTTTTGTGAGATGCATCGTACAGTGCAGGATATTAGGCCACCTGGTTTATCAGTTTTTCTTCCTCGGAATCGGAAAATCTGTTTTTTTAAGAAAGATCCAACGTGCTGTCGCTCCAGCGTCGGTGGCACTACTGATCTGCGGTCGGGCGACACGACGTCTGCGGTCGTGCGACGTGTAGTCAGGCGACGTGTCGCTAGCTGCGGAAGGTACCCCATAGAAATACATACAAACCAGTGGTGTCGTAGCGACACGTCGTGTGCTGCTGCTGTATGCGGTCTGCTACGAACTCGTACCTTTACGCGCCAGGATAGATAAGAACCTACAAGGCCGACGCGAGGGATCTTGAAAGTCACGCGCAATTTCTATAGCTCCTTTTCAAAAGGGGTGGAGTTTTAAGAGTGTGAGAACCACACAACCACCGTTTATTGTATTTTTTCACCAAAAATTGTAAATAATTGGTGGTTTACATTAAAGTCTAGTAATATTACCATCTCTATCCACTGAAGTCAGCACAATGTACCCAAGCCCCCATTGGTTGATGGCGTGCGCAGTGTTGCGCGGCTCGTCGGGGTCCAGCGGCGGCGGCCGGCGCGACGTCTTCACCGAGCAGAACATGCAGCCGCGGGTGCACGTGTCACCCATTAACTGTGTCAATACACAATGTGATATTACCGACTTTAAAAAAGAGTTTTTCTTTATTAGTGTTTTAATACTTAATCCCCTAATACAACACTTAGGGCAAACTCAAGCATTACTTAGAGTGTTTAAAGCCATTTGATTGTTTGAAACTAGTTTTAAGTACTGCTTGAGTCTTGAGTGAGGTTCTGTAATACGGCCCTTAAGTTTAAGACAGTTTATTAATATGAATCACCTTAAAACCTTACAAGGCATAAGATTTAATAGCAACTTAAAACTCAGTTGGGCCATTAATCTCTGTCAGATTAAACAGATGTTGATGATTTTTAATTTAAAAGGGTACTCTGCTTGTTTGTACAGTCAACAAAGGAGATAAGTATACAGGAGCGTACACTTATCTCCTTTGTTGACTGTACATAAGGCTTTGGTGTAGTTCTGATGACAAGCTTTGGAGTTATAGAAACTCACAGCAATAAAACCTGCACATGAAAATTTACCATAATAGTAGCAGTAGAAGTGCCATTTTTGCCCCCACTCCAGCATTCTCCAATATTGGGACAGCGAGCCTCTTCACATACTGTGCTGAGTTTTAACTCACGGAGCTGTTTCTTTATCTCTGTGAACTTCGACCCTGGAATAATATAAAAGCTATTTATTGAACTCTAATGGCAAAGATAAAGACAAGAGTATTGGTCTTCATAATAATCAACATCTTTACAATAAAATATGTGAAAGATAACTTATTGTCAAATTATTGCCAAGGAAATAATGAGTTAAACTTGAGACTCAACAAGTCATCTCAAATTAAATACCACATTTTAATATATTGACTCTAGCATAACACTGATAAAGAATAATTATGATAAGGCCCACTGAGAAGTTGTTCAGAAATCCTCAATTTCACAATATTTTTTATTATTGCTTAACTAATCAAAAATGATAATGTTGAAAATTATTGAAAACATTTCAACAACAATAAGTTCTAGTAGTAATGAGAATTATAATACCCATCTGTTCCTGTTGGGGTTTGAAAAGATCACATGATCATGATTATCTGTTTTGGAACACTAAAGGTGTTGGTTTGGCTCATTATGCCAATAAAGATGGTCTTACCAGTTGGTATAGTCGTCTTCAACCAGGGGGGCAGCCTCAGTCGTTCGGCTTCACCCTTCTCTCTCTTCAGCTTTCCCTCATACTCCACCCAGTCCGTCGGACGGTCTTCAGACACGAAATCAGCTAGACTGGGGCCTTCGCGAAGTTTCTCTCGAATAGCATCGAGTTTAGTTGTATGTTTGCACCTCTGAAACTAAATAGAAAATACTACATAGAATCAGATACTCAACTGATTACTGACAAAATCTTCATTTTGACCTCCTAGTATTTAGCATAGTCCTTCTATCTTGTAGCTTAAACGGTGAAACCTTCTAACACCCCTTATGATCACGACACCTGAACAAACAGGCCCAAGGCGTAAAAACTGAAAGTTATTTTGAAGTCAGAGGTTATTTTGATACTTACGTCATGACTTCTACAAATAAGAGAAGACCTTAATTTGTTGCGAAACATTTTAACAGGAATATAAAGCTTATATCTTTTTATTAAACTTAAACACAGTGCAGAAATTTATACTCAAATAAAATTTCAATTCATTTTTCACGGCCACGGGCCATTCATACAACAAACAATGTTTTTGCTTGCTGTCAGCTGGCCACAGAACACTATTACTAATAGCAGCTGGCTGTCAGTCACTTGTCAGTAAGTAAAGGGATGTCACATGAATAATTTTACCTCAATAGTCGATAGAATCTATTATTGGGGCAACTCCAAGGATATTCAATCTGCATTCGACGGTATTTAAAAAAATCTTAAATTAGTTTACTATTTTTTGTTGTAATGTAACGTCCGCTCTCATTCAATGCTTCAATAACGTTTGCTATGATTGTGCTCATTAAAGTGTGTAAGATAAAAGTTAGAAAGTGAAAAATACAGAAGAAGAAAACATGTTGCGCTGCCGATGCGATGTTATCACCGTGTTACTGACCCGTGAATAAGGATGGTGTATTATATTATTTTAAAATTCTAAACAATCGACTTAGTACATCTCTCAAAATTATGTCTGAGCCCAACACTATAGAAAAAACTCCTAGCTCCTACTTACTACTTACTCTATGGCTCCTACCTAGCCTAGGGTAGGGCTTTGTTTGTAAAGTGAAATGAATTTTTAGGATATTCGTTAGTTTAGTTATTCTAACGCTATAAAATGATAATCAGTTTTATATAGTTTTGAGTTATCGTACAAAAAAGGATATAGAGTAGTTTGATTAGACGTAATAAAAATAAGTAAATAATTTGTGACCTTGAGCGTAAGCAATACAGCTGTCAAATAACCTAACCACAATTTTTGTAAACGAAAGATGAAAGAAGTTTTCTATTGTGAACTTTTATTGTATGTAGCGGAGGCTGCATAAAGTACAGATCCTTTGTAATAATGGATGAAACCGTCACGCACTATATAACTTCCCACCCAGCTGATCAGGTATGTTGTTATAAAAAATTATAAATTAGCTAATAAACCACTAACAAAATTAGCTTCAATCTTGTGTAATTGGTTGCTGTTAATTTTGTGAATCAGCCTTCAATTCTAGATCGTTTTTGACTATCAAGTGTTTAATACAACCTATGTCTAACAAAGAAAACGCCCTTACAACTTAACCATTTGATAAAGAAAATAATAAGGGGCTGTATTCATATTTTATGCCCGTGTTCCAATGACCATGCTATGTTTACTAACGCCCCTGAGAGCATAGGAAAGAGGTCAATTACCTAACTGGTGTTATACATTTGTCCACAGGCAGTTCATGTGGATGGCAACGCCCTGGCCCTCAATGTACAAGATGATGGGGGCGGCCGGGTGGCCATCATGCATTCACAAACCTACTCTACATCACTATGCAGGTATATACCTCATACCAGCAGTTGAAACTTTACATTTTGTATAACTACAGGCTGAAAAAATAAAATTAAAAATCACCAGATGCAACAAACATGTACTGTATGTACTGCTGGTGTAAAAAACTGAATTTACTAATTTAATCTTGGTTTACTTAATTGTCCAACCATAACCATAATGCTCAGAAAAATACTATTTCTACATAACATGCCTGTAATTTTCAATATTTAATACCCAAACTTGTCTTTGGGTAGATATAATTACTGGTTTTTCAATTATACATCTAACATTAATTATTTGTCAAGAAGCTAAGGTGTCTAGTACAAAATACTTTATATTTTAACAGACAAGTATCTGTGGGTGACCATGTTGTGGAAGGACAATGGAGTGATGAGATCATGGACCCAGAAGGCAGGCTGGCGGCACTTATGGCACACATCACGGCCCAACAGTCCAGAGGGCAACAACAACTGCACCATAAGGTATGTTATTTCAATTAAACCTTAGCCATACCAACCACCACCCACCATAACCAACCATAACCATAAACCATATTAACCATTGTACCAATTTTACTGTGTGTACATAAATAATAAAATAAATAAATACCTAGGTTTATATTTATTTCTCATTAAAATTAGAACAGGTATTCGCTTACATGATAAAACTGAATGTAATAATTATAATAAGTTAACATAATAATGAGCATAGGTACAGAAGATCAAAGTATAAATTACCATTTTTGAATTGACAAAGAGCGTGTTGTCATATTAACTGAAAATCTGGATATGTTATCAACTCAGCCTATCGCAGTCCACTGCTGGACATAGGCCTCTCCCAGACTGCGCCACAGCACCCTGTCCTCCGCCTTCCGCATCCAGTCTACCCCAGCCACCTTCTTTAGGTCGTCCGTCCATCTAGCTGGGGGGCGTCCCACAATATGCACTCAAAATAGGCAAACTGTAATTAGAGTTATGGAGTGCCAAGTTAAACCATTAACTGACACAATGTTAGATTTGACAATTCCCAGTCTACAGCTTTATAATGTTTAATGGATCTTGTTTTTCCTACATTTTCGTGGAATGCGCGGGCACAACTTACCTGAATTATGTTTTACAGGTGCATACAGTGAGGGGTGATGTGGACACCTCTATTATCCTTGATAGTTCCATGAGACTCTTCCATGGTCAGCCAATGGTAAGAAAATACTTTATGATAGATAAACTTGAAAAAAACAGCTGATGGATTTTATGAAAGATAAAAATGGCTAGAAAAAGGGATAAATAATGGCAGACATAAATAGAAGAACAGGTCTTGTGGCACCAACCCCAAATAAATTGAGAAATGGTGGGAGTGATGAAATTATATTGTTTTCCCAGGATCAATCACAAGAACCGATAGTGGTGGAGGTACCCCCCCTGCCGCCCCTCCCTCCCCTGCAGGAGATGAAGCGGTGTCAGGAAACAGACTGGTTCCATAAGAATAAATCGACACTCAAAGTAAGATAACACACTTATGTAATATACTAGAAGCTTAGATTAACATGCCTTCTGTCTACTACTGAGATAAATCTTGCTATCATAAATATTTTACTGTCTTAAATATTTTGCTAATAAATATCTATATCCTAAATATCTTGCTCCTAAATATTTTGCTATTCTAAATATCCTGCTATCCTATACCTACTGGTTGCAGGTAACACAGAACCTACCTTTATGAGGCCTATGCCAAGTAGCTGTGGATGTCTTTGTGATGAGTTACTACTGTAATTATAGGATATTCGTTTTTAAATACCGAAATTTAGTGAATTTCGCACTTATGGTATTAAGTTTCCAAATTAAATTAAGTTGTTCTCTTCTTACAACAGGATGATCCTTCAATGATTGATTCTGACGGGCCGGTGTTAGAACTCGGCCCGGGAGCGTCACCGGGGCAGCACAAACTGCAAAGCAAAAAGAGTCTTCCACACAAGAAGAGGATATCTAGGAAGCTAAAGAAGAATAATGGGAACTGTACCCCTCAGCAGGTCAGTTTGGTATGGTATTTATAGCAGGCTAGGACGAAATAAGCCAGAGTGATTTAAATACCAACTGTGAGAAAGAGGTCAATTGTCAAATCCATCGTGGTTGAGTAGCATTCGGGAAACTATGCAATATCTTCTCGTCTCACATACCAGTGCGTGTTGCCAGTGATGACCTATGGCTTTGAAATGTGGTCACTCATAATGGCCTCACTAGAAGGCTGTAAGGCAATGGAGAGGGCTTTGCTTGGAGTTTCCCTACGTGAGCGAATCAGTAATGAAGAGATCCATAGGAGAACCAAGGTAACTGACATAGCCCGAAGGATTGGCAAAACTTAAGTTGCAGTGGGCAGGGCACATTGCTTGCAGAACAGATGGCCGATGGAGGAAGTTATTGGACTGGCAACCGCATACCGGAAGACGTAGCTTTGGAAGGTCTTCCACAAGTTATACCGATGACCTTTTGAAGGCCGCAGGAATCTGGAAGTGAGAAGCACAGAACCGGTCGAAGCGGCGATGCTTGAGGGACGCCTATGTCCAGTAGTGGACGTCTTTCGGCTGGAACGATGTTGATTTAAAGACTGATAACATTTAAGTGTTCGTAAAGCCACCAGCCTCTCTGAGTTTTACGATAACGTAACCAAATCAAGCGTGTCATTTGATTTTGATTTCCGGCAAACTGTCCGTCACGATTCACGCCGATCCATTTCCCGTTGGTGGTATTTCAGAGACGATAATAAAACATAAATCATCAACAAGATAACGCTGGCGAAATACGTTGTTCAGTCGGTTTATGTCGGCAACCAATTCTCACCGACTAAAGTCGAACAAATGTGAATGAAAGTCGGACACAAAACCCGACCGCCTGCGTTCGATCGTAGTATTTATTAGCTGTAACACACTTTTTTGTTAAAACTGATAACAAAGTGAACAGTAATTAGGAAACTTAGCTAGGTAATAGTTATTGTTTATCAATTACCTGAATAACGGCGTACATTGTTATTTGTATATCGGGTATTTTTTTATTGTTTATTAATAAAAAAAAGTTACAAAACATTGTTGAACAATTAAACATACCGCACAAACCATCGCGGGTTTAACAGCGGTATGGCAATTCATGCAACGCTTATCAAAATGTTAACTAAATACATTACTTAAATCCTTTTAAAGTCAACTTCTTCTAAGATCGTATGGCTCAATACAATATGCTTTACTGGGTGGCGTGACCATAAAAAAAACCGGTCAAGTGCGAGTCGGACTTGCGCACCGAGGGTTCCGTACTTTGTAGGTATGTAAATAGTTTAGCACGGGTTTTCTTTTTAATGTTAAAAAAAAAAATGTACCTAGAAATTTACGGTTTTCGGATTTTTTCCTTTAATTGTGCTACATGATCTTGCTTCTTGCCAAATTTCATGATTCTAGGTCAACGGGAAGTACTCTATAAGTTTTGATTCCCTTGAGAGTGTCGAAATATACGTTTTTTGCGGCATAAACGGCCGTATCTTTTTTTACGTTAACTTAGGTGATTGATTTTTTCACAGCTTCAAGGGACTGTAGAGCTGAGTATATGGTTTTAATTTCAATTCGATACAAGGGTAACTCCCGAGATAAGGGGACGGACAACGAAGTGATTCTATAAGGGTTCCGTTTTTTCCTTTTGAGGTACGGTACCCTAAAAAGAAGTGAAACTTGGCATAAAAGCGAATTCTCGCTCCGCAAGTGTTCAAAATCGCGCTCGCTATCACACTACAGTAACGGCGTCCAGTACGATCAGAAGCGATTTTATAAAATGATTTATCGACATGTATAACACAATAAAAATTACCACCGCCATATATTATCCATGGGCTTTTAGGACATAGTGGTGATCAGCTGCACGGACGTCGAAGGTCGCATCAGCTGCGCGGACCACGGGCAGGAGCAGGAGATCCTGCCAGATAACTTTGTGCAGCAGGAGCATATGCCGGATGAGACGCATCATATCACACATGAGGTATGTCCATTAAGTTGTGATGTGGATGATGATTGTGTTCATTTTAATGAGGTGCATCCAGGGGACCGCCCTCAAAATATATATTTTATTTTATCTATAAAAATCTTAGGTATCGATAAAAACGATTAAATATATATTTAAGCGATACGACCACCTATTGTTATTGTTACACCCTATTGAGCTTGGCAAATATCCAGTTTCCATTTGTATTAGTAGGTACTGTACAGTAAAAAAAATTGTGTATGTATGTTTAGTCATTAACCACAGATAGATATGACTGTTGTTGCTGTTGTCATCATCACCATCTAAGAAATATTTTTTGTATATTTTCTGTATGAGTATGTTTGTCTTTGAAAAAGTTCTGAACATGGTTTCCTAGAGTGCAACATTTGTAGGTGTTTTACATTATTATTTACATTATACAGGGTTATTGGTAAAACATTAACAACCTACTAAGAGGTCATTGTATTCATCCTGAAATCGCGAAAAAAAATTCAGCTGTTTTTTGTTCAGCTGCATTTATGTTCGTATAACTCGTCAAAATGTAGGGAACAGATGATTTTTTTTTTCGCGGTTTTAGGTTTGGTCCCATAGTAAAAGTTGTTCATAATGATGAATACAATGCCCTCTTAAGAGGTTGTTAACGGACCTTGACGCACTACCTCTTACCATAGATTCTGTACATGATTCTGCGTTGAAATTTTGTATCGGTTATTAAAACAAAAATGCTGTTCCATACATTTTGTTCGCGTAGGTATTGCACTTTTCTATGAAACAGCAAATTTTTCTTATAACCGGCGAAATATTTCTTCGCTAGGCGGTCTAGAAACATGGCCACCGTTTGCGCGTCGATGTCTTAGCCACCCAGTATACAAAATCATCATCATCTGCCTGCCTTTTCCCAACCATGTTGGGGTCGGCTTCCAGTCTAACCGGATGCAACTGAATACCAGTATTTTACATGGAGCGACTGCCTATCAGTACACTGGGTAGGTACAAAATATCAATAGTATTACAATCAACTACGATAGACAGTGATATCTTTTCGCCTTCCCATGGCCAGGTCCGTCCGATCTTCATCTGCCAGCTGTGCGGCGAGTTCTACGGCGACGAGCAACTGAAGTTTTACCAGCATTTGAAACAGCACTACGAGCCGCACATCATCATCGAGAACCCCGTGCAAGACCTGGGAATTGATAAGGTACTTTTATTTGTTTATGTAGAAAGGACTCTGTGTGATTTAAAAAAGAGGCACTGAATATTTATTTTATTGATTGCCTTTTTTTCGGTAAACCGAAACGTATCTAAAGCTGATCTATAATCATATGCATAATTATGACATTATCATAACTATGATATTATCATAATTATGACATTATCATAATTATGCATATGATCATAGATCTGTGCCCTATCAGAATATTAAGGCAAAAATAATTTGCAAATTGTCAAGTCTATTTTTCTGATGTAGAATTTTCTTTGCAGATAACCAACTCGTGCATCGTAGATAACGTAGCAACAATTCCAGATTCGATAGTAGAACTTTCTCTAGAAAATTCCATACCAAAAACTATATACCAATCCATGGACAAACACGTTCTATACACGACAAGCGACAAAACGTTTACCTACGCTAACAATAAGCTTCAGTATTCTATGGCAAGTATGGACAAGGAACCGCCGACGGTAGTTCAAGAGGCTGAGAAGGCAGATTTATACGATACTCTGGATAAACTGGATCTGTACAGCTGTGGGAAGTGTAACAAGTCTTTTAGGAAGCAGAAGCAATGTGAAGCACATATCAAGGAGGCGCATTCTAATATGAAGGTATTTTATTATTGTAAAGTTTGTGCTGTTCATTGTCAAACCATGACTGAAATATTTAAACTTTTAGTTGTCATGAATCTGAAGTGTATTCTATTCTTCTGTTATTACTATTACAGATAGTTAACATTCTTCTTTATAATTATAACCTAGTGCGAATAAGTAAAAATGTTATGGGAGATCAGAACTGGTTACACAACGAGTAAGAAAAGCGTATACGCACGTGTACATAGTTCCGACGCCTGGAATCAATTTGAACTTGGTGTGATGTTTCGCGTAACAAATACATAATGGACCCTGCTATCTTGACGAAAAAAGGGTACTTGAATACGCACTCAATTGTACGATCACACTCGTATGTTAACAGGCGAATAGTAGAGTAGTGTATCATGACGTCATGAGGGACCAAAATAATGTATTGAGGGCAAATTGAGGGCGAGAGCGATTGTTTGAATCCAGAGCGATGCGAAGGATTCAAAGTACGTCGCTCGAACTTAAATAATTTTGGTACCGTGTGGCACATTCTGCTTTTCATCCCCCTCTATGAGAAAAACAAAAAAGAGATGCTTTTAGTGGTGCGAATATTTATATTTACATAACCAAATTTATATGAATACGTTTAATTTTACACTTTCTGGTGTTAATATTTCACTTTCACTGTTAGACCTCATCTTTTATTCAATTTGTGTGCAATCAAATTAAAATTGTTTGATGTGGTTAACCAACGTCGGCAGGCGCGCTATTTTATTATCTGCCAGGACTTTATCGAAGCGGATTGCGTTCAAACTTTTTAATGAAATAGTGTTCTAAACTCAAAAGTCATTTCGTCACTGTTATTAAGTGCGCCGGAATGACCCATTTTGCTTGCACTTATCGAGGAACCCTTCGGAGGAAAATACGTAAACGTTTTTCTTTTATAATTCGTAAAAATGACATGAATACACGAGACGGTCGCCCTTACAGCTAGAAGACATGGGCGAGTTCAGCGAGCCCGAGGACCTGATGGAGGGCATCCACGTGGCCGTGGACGAGCCGCCCGAACACTACGAGCACGCGCTGCTGCCGCACCTCACTGTGGAGCACGGCCACGCGCACCAGGACGGCGCGCGGCACTGGTGAGTGTCTACTGCTAGCGCCGGAGCCGCACCTCACTGTGGAGCACGGCCACGCGCACCAGGACGGCGCGCGGCACTGGTGAGTGTCTACTGCTAGCGCCGGAGCCGCACCTCACTGTGGAGCACGGCCACGCGCACCAGGACGGCGCGCGGCACTGGTGAGTGTCTACTGCTAGCGCCGGAGCCGCACCTCACTGTGGAGCACGGCCACGCGCACCAGGACGGCGCGCGGCACTGGTGAGTGTCTACTGCTAGCGCCGGAGCCGCACCTCACTGTGGAGCACGGCCACGCGCACCAGGACGGCGCGCGGCACTGGTGAGTGTCTACTGCTAGCGCCGGAGCCGCACCTCACTGTGGAGCACGGCCACGCGCACCAGGACGGCGCGCGGCACTGGTGAGTGTCTACTGCTAGCGCCGGAGCCGCACCTCACTGTGGAGCACGGCCACGCGCACCAGGACGGCGCGCGGCACTGGTGAGTGTCTACTGCTAGCGCCGGAGCCGCACCTCACTGTGGAGCACGGCCACGCGCACCAGGACGGCGCGCGGCACTGGTGAGTGTCTACTGCTAGCGCCGGAGCCGCACCTCACTGTGGAGCACGGCCACGCGCACCAGGACGGCGCGCGGCACTGGTGAGTGTCTACTGCTAGCGCCGGAGCCGCACCTCACTGTGGAGCACGGCCACGCGCACCAGGACGGCGCGCGGCACTGGTGAGTGTCTACTGCTAGCGCCGGAGCCGCACCTCACTGTGGAGCACGGCCACGCGCACCAGGACGGCGCGCGGCACTGGTGAGTGTCTACTGCTAGCGCCGGAGCCGCACCTCACTGTGGAGCACGGCCACGCGCACCAGGACGGCGCGCGGCACTGGTGAGTGTCTACTGCTAGCGCCGGAGCCGCACCTCACTGTGGAGCACGGCCACGCGCACCAGGACGGCGCGCGGCACTGGTGAGTGTCTACTGCTAGCGCCGGAGCCGCACCTCACTGTGGAGCACGGCCACGCGCACCAGGACGGCGCGCGGCACTGGTGAGTGTCTACTGCTAGCGCGGGAGGACTTCACACCGTTACATAGCCGCCCGTTCAAGGATGGATTTTCCAAAATCCAATAACTACCAAGCAATTTGACAAAATCGTCTGTGGGAGCTTTTGTTCGTAATATTTCTTTTTTTTTTTTTCAATTATTTATGTGAACACGTTTTTTTTCATCCTGATTGTTATCTAACAGCTAATATTATCTTAGTTAACAAAGCATAGCTGTAAATCCTATTCAAAATTCCAAAGCTGGCCTAATAATATACGTGATGTTTGTTACTGTCAGGTACGGGCGCAGCGCGAGCGGGCCGGGCGGCGCGGCGAGCGCGGGCGCATCGCACGACACACAACACCTCAAGCTGCTCAAATGTTATTATAATTTAATTCATTTATTATACAGTCAATATATTTTACAGCAACAATTAATTAATATTTAATAATTTTTACTGTGGAGATATAATTATGCTATGCTTGAATCTTATATTTTTTTTTCCGTTGCGACTTACTCGAATATCTATTTTAGTGTGATGATGTCAAAAATCAACTTAGGACTCTGAAGTTTATTTTTGAGTAACCTTTTGGAACAATAAAAGCTAAATTTTGATTGCAACGGAATTGAAACTTTATCATCCTGACTGACTGATATATCAACGCACAACCTAAACCGCTGGTCCTAGAGACATGTTTAGAGGATGTGTTCTTTGTGAAGAGTAGGTATCCACTAAGAAAGGGTTTTTCAAAATTCCACCCCTAAGAGGGTGAAATTTAACGCAGACGAAGTCGCGGGTAGAAGCTAGCTATATAGAGATCATGCTTTCACTTAATCTCAATTTTAGGCTTTGTCTAGCGAACTTTATTACAAGTTGGTCTGCCCTATTACACCCTCACTTGAAAAATTTCCTTTCAATATCCATCAACAATTCAGCTATATTATTTTCTTTATAATGCAATCGATATACCTGTCCCTATCTTACACTTAAATATTTCGCTTTCATACACCAGATGAAGTTCTCCGACGAATCTTAGAAACGGACGTAGCAACCGACAACCAGAACTTCACCGACAGCACGATGACCGACACCGCCGACACGACCGACACGGCCGACCTGCCGCCCGACGAGCCGCCGACCGACGAGCCGCCGACCGACGAGAAATCGGATGACAAGAAGAAACCGAAGCGGTTTGAATGTCAGCAGTGCCAGCGAGTGTTCCAGCACAGGTAATGTATAGGCCAAGTTATTTATTTATTTCCCACCATACAATTATCGCATTAGGTGACAAATCTTTACAGGATAATGTAGACAACTTACAAACTACAGTTACAATACGAGAAAGTTCTTAGTGCTTTTGTTCAGGCCCGCCAAGTTACTTCGGTCGTATTGTACACCGTTACAAACTAACAATTCTCGATCATATTATGTCCTAGCTATACATATCTAAGTCAAAGTCAAAGTCAAAGTCAAATCATTTATTTCAAATAGGCACATTAAAGGCACTTTTGAACGTCAAAAAAAACTAAATAGAAATGATTCTAGTCGCCCATTCGAAAAGGTAGATTTCGTATCGAGAAGAATGGGCAAGAAACTCCACCGTCGTTCGTCTATGTCCCAGTAGGACCATAACTTATTTCAAAGAGAGCCCTCACTGTGAACCCACCCAGATTGCAATAAAATATATCTATATCCTCCGCTATACTGTTATGTTGTTACTAACACTGTAGACCTCCTTGTAGTCTGGTTAAATAAACTTTATTAGTATTATTAAAGTTCTTCGGGACGTTGAGCTCCGTAAATCGGGGTTGAGCTACTGAGCTATTCAATGACTAACTAATGCGTGCCAATTGTCACGATAGATCACACCAAAAATTACGATAGTGGGTGGACCCACTATCGTAATTTTTGGTGTCGAATTTGTTCTCATTGATAAATCTTTTTTTGTACCTGTGCTGTCCCACTGCTGGGCAAAGATATGACTTATTGTATCAAAAAATGTTGTTAAAAACCTGTCGTCATTTAATAAATGAATCTACTCCCAATTCTAAACAAACCGGTTTCAGGTTTTGAGTTGCCCATTTCAATCGTTGAGCTCCTCAAGTTCTGAGTTGAGCTGCACAATTTTTGACAAATGCGTGCACTGACTGGACAGGCTCGCTCAATCTGTGTGGTTCTTTCCTCAAAAGACCATTTCAGACACCAATCTACATGGTCTTCACATGATCTGACCAAGATTACGTCTGGACTTTAAAAGAGACTGTGACCTCTGAGTTTATTTCGGCCTTTCTTCTCAGAATAGTCAGATAGGAAACGCCGACCTCAACTAGTTTAAAAAAAATATGACTGGCGTGTAAAAGTGTTTGTACAAACCTACTTACAGAAATAAATCATTTATCAATGTCATGTCTGAATTTTAACAGAAACCTTGTATATCGGGCTGGTGTTCGCAACTCCACGTCTGAGCGCGTATATTGCGCACCAAAAGACACCCTGACCTCTTTCTTCTCTCTTTGTGTTTCTCTTCAGTGGCAGGAAACACCGACGACCTTATCCAGCTTTACAATAATATTTGTCGTGTAACATCTAACAAAATAAATATCCTTTAACTATAGGAACAGTTTGCTGTACCACATGCTGTCGCACAGCGGCAAACAACAGATATGTCGCGAGTGCGGGAAGGGCTTCTACACCGTTGCCGCGCTCAAGGTAATGTACCGGTCACCCATCTGTGGAATAAACGCAACAAGAATGTAGTCACTAGGCCCCTCAGACAGCGAGCTAAGTTTACTTAGTTTAGCTGTAAATACCAATACTTTATCGTAACGCGTTTGCCTCCCCGATTAAACTAAGTATTAGCTTAGCCTACGAGCTCATAACTTATCTAGCCGGTAGAATATATAATACTACTAGCAGCGCCCCGCGGTTTCACCCGCATAAGTGTCGATCCCGTGAGAATATCGGGATAAATACTATCCTATGTCCTTCCCCGGGATGCAACCTATCTCTCTGCCAAATTTTTATCGAAATCCGTTCAGTGGTTTAGGCGTGAAGGTAACATACAGACAGATATTTTTACTCTCAAACCTTTCATTTTAAAATATTGTTTAGTTTTTTTTAAATGATTCTTGCTAATTGACATTATATCCACAGAAACATTCTTATCTTGTTCGTCTGTCCGGTAGATACACAAGCGCGTGCACAACGGAGACCGGCCGTACAAGTGTGACGTGTGCGGGAGAGACTTCCGACAGTGGAGCGACCTCAAGTACCACAAGGTGTCCATACATTCCGACCAGGTAACACTACCCTTATTATTTCCTTTCAAATAAGATACGTTTACTTAATGTGAAGTGGGAAGTAACAGTTAACTTCTAGATAGCGCTGCATCATATCTAGTAAAATTAAGCGTTGACTTTGAAAACAACTTCACCCTTGTTCCTTGTTGTTTCTTTTTGTAGATTTGAATTTTTGTGAATACCATTTTCGTGATTCTTTGTTGTGAATCATTTAATACGCTTGAAAACTTTTAATGAATTATCTAGGTAGTTCTCAAGATGGTCACAATAGTTGCTATAGGGATCCCTGTGCAAAAACTCACCCTGTGTTAAAATATTAGAAATCCAATATCAAGTTATGAAAGTAACTACAAGTTTGGCCCAAACATACGTTTGTTCCAGAAAATGTTCAAATGCGAGTTCTGCGGCAAGGAGTTCGCGCGCAAGTACTCGCTGAACGTACACCGTCGCATCCACACGGGCGAGAGGAACTACAAGTGCGAGTACTGCAACAAGACCTTCCGCGCCTCGTCCTACAGGCTCAGTCACATGAGGACGCACACCGGTAAATGTTACTAGTTTATCGTCCATCCGCTTAAATTGTGAAGCCCTTTGAAAATTACCGCGAGGCGCGTGCCGTCGAAAATCACAGGAAGCCGCTTTGAAAACAAACGACGCCACCGCAAACGTACATCCACAAGAACTTTTTTTTTTCATATAGTTCAGATTGAAAGTTTCTGGGTGATAAATGATAAATGATAAATGATAAATGATTTTATTTCTGTAAGTAGGTTTGTGTTTTTTTATGTCGCCTTTTATATTACTACACGTTGTTTAGGTGTATCGCCATTATTTGAGCGTATAGTATGGACAATACAAATGCTAGTTAGTACTGCAACAGGATCTTCCGCCCCCCCTGTTCACTACTTTAATTACTAGTTTGACTGTCCAGTCCATCTCACCATAATAACCTGTGTCTCTCTCGCCAGGCGACCGGCCGCACAAGTGCCCGCAGTGCGACAAGTGCTTCCGCGTGGCCGGCGACCTGCGCCGACACATGCTCATCCACGACAAGGTGAGGAACCGCGTCACCGAGCACAAGGCCAAGCTGAAAGACCTCAAGGAAGACAAGGAACCAGTCGTCAAACTAGAAGAAAATCATCATCTCAACATCAAAATTGAAGATACCGAAGTATCTAAAAACATTAAAAAGGTCGCCCTCGCTTCCACCACCAAATTCCACCACCAACCCAACATTCTCAGAACTGTCCTCACGACTGACAAGAAGAAATCTACCAAAAAGAACCAGAGCGTCAAGAAAGGAGCGCCCAACGTTACCATAGACCAGCTAGACAACAGTTACACAAACAATGTCGAGGTATTCAACACGCGGCAAGATTCCTACGGCAAACTGAACATAGTGTCTGTTAAAGAGATATACAGCGACCCTAACTACAAGCAGGAATTAGATAACTCCTTCACTAAACAAATTATAGGTCAATACAAAGATGAAGAAACACAGGAGAGAGAGCTCGCGATACTTCGACCGATGTTCAGGAACAACGTGTTATGTGACAGTGTCGAGCCAGACCAGGCTGTGTTCAGGCCTGAGAACACGGACGGCAAGATGCAAGTGTACACACACATTGAGAAGAACACCACTATCGTTCCGAACTCTCAAGTTTCGCTAAACGAGATGCGTCACTTGGAGCGAGAGGTGAGGAGTGAGATCCAGGGTGAAACCACGGAGAATGGTTTCATAGAAAGACTTACAGCGTTATACAATATACCCGCTGTATAAGTGACTGTGATAACTATTACAACTAGTTTCAATTTGAACTTTAGTATTAAAGTTGCTGCTAAGTTCAGGCGCTACTTTGCAAGATTTTTAATATATAAAAGCAAAATCGGATGCGACGTCGTATCGTAAGACTAAAATATTTATAAAGACTGCTAATATGAAATACGATTTTTCCTGTCCCGTTTTTTCTATGTATTTATTAGTGAAAAATATTTAATTTGTTTATAAAAAGCTTATAATTAAATAAAAAAGCAAAGACAAGGTATCATAATCTTCCTGAAGCTTTGTAGCGCCTAGAAGCGATATTAGTGGAATCCAAACTTATAACTTAGGACCAAAATATGTCAAATAATGAGGTAACATTTTATAAAACATTAGAATAGGTTTGTACTGCTTTGTTTGTATTTTATATCGGCATTGATCTTACGCAAGATACATAAATATGATACTTTAGTTAATTATTAAAATAATGTAATACTAGAATGTACCTGCGCTCGTCAATAATAATCAATTAAAAAGAAAAAGGTGAGTTGTTAACAATACGACATTTTTGTTATGATAAACCGGAATGAATTAATTACCTACCTTTATATAGAAAAATATTTGTGTGATAATAGTTTGTATCTTAATGGCTTTATGAGCCACAAATGGAAACACTAGTGCGATAATTGCGTGCTACATTTTCGCAACAAGTCGGAGGATAAACATTAGGGCTTATTCTAGTACATTCTAGTATAATAAAATTGATGCCTAGAACGAAAACACAGCAATACAATTTATGTTCATTATAATTATCTGGTTATGCAAGTGATAGCTTTTAAAATAAAGTCAGAGAAATTAGTTGTTTATCAAATTATATATATATGTGGACTAAATATATTGTACCTATATATTAGTGAATTAGCAATTGGCAGTTGTTTACTATTTCGTTACCATTTACGTGTATTAATTAGTCTGTAAGCTTTCTTATAATTGTAAAAATAAATAAATTTACTACCAACTTAATTTGTCCGTATATTTAAATTACAACTGTCATTATTTGTATAAAATGTCTATAACACGGCAAGTTGACGTTGTTTCAGTGTACTAATACTCGTCAGCAAGTTTCACATTAAATTCAATTACTTAATAACCATAATCGATTTAGGTTTTTACATTTTTTTTTCTCCTTTGCACGTTTTCTCATATCACATCTGACATTGTCAGAATTGTCGACATCGGCACTATTGCCATAGAGAAAATAGAATAGAATAGACGTAGTGTGTCAAATTCATAAACAATTAATTTCCCTGGCTGTACTTGGGTGTACCCGTACTCTCATCGTACCTATTAAATATTCCGCGCTAATCTTGACATGAAAATGTTTACTGTTACGCAGTTAAGCTCAATCAATGAGCCAACTTAAATAGATCCAGTAATAATGCAATTTATGAGCGCGTGTTATGTGACTCTTATGTCATCGCAATAAGGTATAAATTGGAATGATAGACGCGCGTTAGTGAAATGCAACATCTCATAACCCGTCATAACACACTTTGGATTTTAACGGACATAATCACTTGTACTGATCAATTAATGAGGCCTTTAAATAAACAGTTATTAATATAGAAGTATAGTCAAATGTAATAGTTACGTGCTATTTAAGTAAATGTGTTCTAAGTTAATGATCAAATACCTAAATGAATAATATTTACTTTAAAATGAAATAAAGATGACCTCTAAAATATGTACGGCACATCAAGCTACCCGAAACTGACAAATTTTCCCAATCAACTTCGAACCTTATGCTTTGGCGATAAAGTTGAAAATCTATTAAATAAATTAGACCGATTGTAGTAGCTTGATGTGCTGGCGTCTATACTGTAAATATCCTGAAATAATAAGTCTAGTAATGTGCTGAAATAAAGACTGAATTCTTATTTTTTGCTAATATAAATAATATGTATGTTATGTATAACTTAAGCGTAATATTAGGTAATGCATAATTGTATGATGATATAATAAATTGTTTGTAGTGAATTATAGCAACATTGTTATGTCAAGTTCACATAGTGCCAATGACTGAAACTAAGCTGGGTGGCGTTTGACGGGGGCGACTGACGTAACTTGGCGGGCCTGAACATAGGCACTAAGAACTTTCGCGCATGTTCTCTCACTCGCACTCGCCTCATGTCACCATTTGGTTCCTAAAAAATCTTACTGCGCAGCCTTCTGCGCAAAGTTCAGGCCCGCTTAGTTACGTCGGTCGTATTGTACCGTTCTTCAGATGAATGTTAGATACCTACCATTTTTTCATTCTTACTTTGTTAAAAAAAATAATCAGGCGTCGCTATTTTGTAACCATTTTTTGCACCAATTCAAATGTATAGCTTGTACAGTGCTTCGAGTATGTTTTGGCGCTCGAAAGACGTTAACAGGGAGGCACTCTTGGTAAACATGTGAAGTGGTACGTTGAATGTACATATTAAAAAACAAGATGGCGGCGTTAGTTCCGATTTTGGCCACGCGGCAAAAGATCAAAAAACAGCTAGGCATTTCTAAGAACAGCTACATATCGTCTCCGGTTGGCGTAGTTGCCATAGAGCTCCTTGTTTATAAACGAGACCCGCGTAGTATTTAGTTGTTTACTATTGTTGGTAGTATCAATAACGATATCAATTCTAAAGTAATATCCACTTCCTAAATAGTGGGAAATCTTCCGAAAATACACATACTTTTCACTTGTTAATACTGTTCGACGAGTCACGGCAATGCGATGAATGAAAGCAATAAATAAATGTAACAATTAATAAGATATTTAATTGCGCAATTAATTGTTATCGCGACTGATAACGAACAGAAACATTATTAGTAATAATAAATAATTGATTAACCTGCCAGAAGCCGCTAGCCGGGATAACTCGTATGGTACTTATTAACAGTTAATTTTTAATTATTACTTAATGGGGAAACATAAAAAAATATTGATGATGTTTATAAAGTTTAGTAACTTTTTAAAACAAATCAGTTCATGCCATATCATATTCAAATGGGCTTTCAATAGAGATGGTTATGCCATGAACAGAACTGACCAAACATTCAAAATGTATTTTCACATAAAGGGTAGTTAGTACACATTGCCACATTACAGTTACACCCACATTTGCCAGTTATGTATAAGTAACATTTTTATAGGGCTCGGCCGGGCCTATTGTCGAGCACAAATCCAGTCTCTGGGGTGCTAATGAGAATTTCCTAATGGTAAAATCTAATAACACAACACTGCAGGATCCAGGAACACCAAACCCAGCAGTCATGCTTGCCACCACGACCAACGAGACACGCTTTCAAAACAGCTCTCACTGTTCATTGACACTGGCGTGTCTTTGGTCTACATAATGTCTGTTCCGAAAGTATCCTATGAAAATGTATCAGAAGACGTACCTGTGGATGCCGATTTGTAGTGTTGCTAGTTACTGCTTTGATTTGATTATTTAAATACTTAAGGGGAAGCGCTAAGGTAGCCCGCGAAATTCAAATTTTCTTACGTTTTTTGCAATTTGCTGGTCAGTAAGTTGTACGTTGATTAAAATATGATTCGCGACCGTAACAAATATGTATTTACAGAATTATAATCATTTAAGAGCGTTTACGACGTATGGCATTTTTCATACAAACTTTCAAGAGCCGATTTTAATGAAACTTTAATTTTCATAAAACCTTAATTTTCGTCGATGAATTACAATTATTATTCAACAATTGTTGGAGCAGTGGTGGCCAAGTGGTAACGGCCGTGACTTACGAGTTGTAGGTCGTAGGTTCCAACCCAGACAGGCGCTTTACTTTGTGTAAATTATTTCATCACCACTGCTCTCAAAACGCTAAAGGAAAACATCGTGAGGAAACCGTAGAACCAAAAACTCGAAGACATGTGACATCTGCCAATCCGCACTGGGCCCGCGCGGTGGATTACGGCCTACTCCCTCTCACCGAGAGGAGGCCTGTGTCCCAGCAGTGGGAACATTATAGGCTGGTTATGATGGAAAAAAAATGGTGAGATATAAAGTTGAAATCTTCTAAATACTGATGAACGTGATAATACTATTGGTCTTTGGTCAGTGACTATGTAAGAATTGAACCCAAACAGGGTTTATTTACACTTTTATCAGATAGTTATGGCACAGTCAATACCTCGCCTAATCTCGGGCTCGTCCGGTGCAAAAACCTCACTAGCGCCATCAGAGGTTTTTTTCACTTTTCGGTATAGTATTTTTATTATTTGAATGAATACGATTGTCTTATCTTATTCACATGGTACCGGATCTTAAAATATAACGGACATTAGATTCGTGGGAACATTTTACAAAGGCATACATGCCACTACCAACATTTTTAAAAATAGGTCGGAAAGTAACTCCTTAATTACTTTTTATTTCATTTCTTTTTCTTATTGCCAAGCCCGGGTACTCACGGCGACTTTTTCCCGCGGCGACTTTTTCCCGCGGCGACTTTTTCCCGCGGCGACTTTTCCCCGCGGCGATTTTTTTCGCGCACTGTGTTTTAAACGCTCTCCTTAGCGCCGAGAGTTGAAAATCCAACAGTGTGTTTTTTGATGTGCTGGGATGCGCTGTGTTGGATTCTCAATGCTCGGCTCCACACCGAGAGTTGAAAATTCAGTGCGCGATAAAATCCTGCCGCGATATTTGTACGTCCGTGCGAAGGTGGGCTTAGGCTAAGCGCGCACCACGAAATTTAATCGTTGCGGAAAATAATCGCTAATCTGTGAAAAATACCAATATACTACAGTTCGCCCACTGCGGTAAATAATCGCTTGAAAAAAATATATTAGCGGTCGGGAATTTATTTCGCATGAACATGCGATTAATAAAATTGCATCGCAGTGCGCGCTTAGCCTTAGTAGACATTTTCCAAAATATTTGTACTAGCTGACCAAGTTAACTAGACAACTCCATCGTGATTACCTGGAATGTACCATGGTACCCACTTGTCTAATTGTCTTGGTCGACTACCTCATTAATAATCTTTTTCGTATTATTAGGTACCTATACTGAAATAAAAATGTTTATCTGTGATTCGTTTCCGTGATCCATAACAAATGTTTATGCTTCAGAAAGACATAGTTACGTTACTGTTCATACATAAACGAGTCTATAAATAAATGTATTTTCATTCTTTCTTTTCTTTCTTTCTTTCTATACTTTTGTACATTGTAAATACGTGTAACTTATCATAGTTAACCTTTCAAGAGAATAAATGAGTTTCTTGTTATTGCCATTGTTTATTTTAAGACCCTTTCGAAAACACAAATGAAAAGATGTGTAATGATGTTGTCAACGGTTTTTCGAGAAAACTTCATGCAAAAACTTGATTTTTTTTGCCAGTCTGCAAGGTTGGTGAAACGAAATGAAATTGTTTATTCTGTATTTACAGAATAAACATTAACACCACGCACCACCACACATTGATACACCATTTGGTGTATCGAATCACTTTTACACGTCACGGGGATGCTTTTTTTTTTTTTTTTTTTTTTTTTTTTTTGGTTTGGCAGGAGTGGGAAATCCTCATGGACACCCAGACTGTCCCACTGGTGATGCAGTCTGGGTAGTGCCGGACTCTTACCGGCTAAAACCACACTCCTGCCCTTTCTCAGTGATCCTCTGACGTTATCAGAGACCTTTTCTAGGGTTATTTTTATTTTATTATTTATTTTAATACAGTGCCTATAGTTTACCTTTAATTTATTTATTCCAATATTTATTTGATTCATTTTAAACAGCTCTTACATTTTGCCTTTATATTACTAATTTCAAAACAAAGTTAATATTTTTTACTGATTTTATCCAACCTATTTTTATTTTATTTTACCTATATTTAACAATTCCAAAATTTCCATGTCTTGTTCTTTGCTTGGCTTATTTTTATTTTCAGCTTACTTATTTTTATATGCTTAAGATATATAATTTACCAATTATATATTAAACATAGCTTACTCATCTATTTCTATTTACTACTGTCTTTGCTATTTTCACACAATATTCTATAAATTTTTGTCTCAACAGATTGTTTGCCACTATTTTATGTATATTTTCGGATTTTAAATCACAATCTAGTTCTTGCTCTGTTTCAAATCTAAACTTCGCGTAGACTGGACAGCTAAACAGGAGGTGTGGGACAGACTCGGCGACCCCCGGCTCACAAATGCACGATGGGTCCCCCTTACACTTGAACCGGTGCAAGTATTCTGAGAACCCACCGTGCCCCGTCATCACCTGGGTCGTCAAGCCTGCCGGTTTGATTTCCCTCACCGTTTTATATCCTTTCACCGCATCTGGGAAGAAAATTCTGGTGACAGCCGCTGTTTGTCCCGTTTGGTAGCGTTCGTTCCATTCGTCGAGAGACCGCAAACGAATGTGTCTCTTGACGAATGAAACTGGGCAACTGTCATACTCGGGTTTCCTCTTGGAGTGCAGTGCAGCTTCTTTTGCCAATTGGTCCGCGCGCTCGTTCCCCTCCAGTCCTACATGTGCTTTAATCCAGAACAGGGAAATTTCCTTGTTCTGGAGTCTGCTGTCCTGGATGTTGGCTCTAGTTTCGACTGCCAGGGGGTGGAGGGAATAGGGGTTTACGACCGTTTCTAGGGCAGAGCGTGAGTCACTAAGTATAGCGAAACTGGCCTCGCTTCGTCGCAGGATGATTTTCGTGGCATGACATATGGCCAGGAGTTCTGCCTGGTAGACGGTGCAGTATGATGGCAGCTTAAGTTTGAGGGTTTTGGTCTCGGCTTCATTGCTCCAAAGAGACAATGCCGCTCCGACTTTGCCCTCAATCTTGCTGCCATCGGTGTAGATCGAGACTGCTTGGTGCACTTGGGAGTTCAAATTCTCCTGGTCTACCAGGCTTACGAAGTCGAGGCGCATATGTCTTGCCGGGTGCTGGGTTTCAGCGAAAGGCAGTCTGCGCTCTATCTCTCTGTCTGCTAGTGCTGGCTGGGGTACTCCCCTCTTAGCCTCATACAACGATGCCGCCTCCCGGATCCGGATATCGAGAGGCAGCATCCCAGCCAGCATCAGCGCTGAGTTTAGTGATACGGTTTTATACGCTCCACACAGCTTCTGCGCGAAGCCCCTCTGTACCGCATTTAATTGCCTTTTTACGCCAGCTTTGTTTGTTGCCCTTGCCCAGGCGCCGGCTGCGTAGGTGACGATGGGCTCCACTGTGGCCATGTAAATTGTCCTGATTATTTCAGGGTGGAGGCCCCAACTGATCCTGGCGGCTCGTGACAGCTGCTTGTATATGTTTAACGCCTTCTTGCATGTGTTAGCCACGTGGCTGTTAAACGTCAGCTTATTGTCAATAGTGAGCCCCAGGATCTTTATCTCACTGGACAGACCAATGTCGATCCCGCCCATGCTCAGTCGTGGTGTGTCAAATTTCAGCTTCCTGGTGAGTACCATTGCGTGAGTCTTGTGTGGCGCAAACTTCAACTTGTTTTTGACACCCCACGCCCGAACATACGCGAGTGCGGCATTGGCCCTCCTCTCCAGCTCCAGCGCCGTATCTTCGGCAAACACCAGCACCACGTCGTCTGCGAAAGCCTGGCAGTAGTCGCCCCGGCGTTCGAGTTCCTTGAGGAGTGGATCAAGGAGAAGATTCCAGAGAATCGGCCCGCTAATCGATCCCTGCACGCAGCCCTTTTGAGTGTCCTTTGTGTACTCTTCTCCGGCGTACCTCACCCGGACCTTCCGGTCTTGTAGGTAGCTATCCATGAGTCGCCGGAGGTTTACCGGACACTCTTCTTCGGCAAGTCTGACCTTGATTGCGGGCCACCAGGCGCTATCGAAGGCTCCCTCTATGTCCAGTGATATTACGGTTACCAGTTTTTTGTCCTTTACTTTTCCGTCTATATGTTGTATCATGTCATAGAGGGAGTCCTCGGTGCTTCTCTGGGGTATGAAGCCGTATTGTCGGGGGCTCAATCTCGGGAGCAGGTGCCATTTTAATCTCCCGACTACCATTTTCTCCAGAATCTTCCCCATGACCGGTAACAGGCCGATGGGCCTGTAGGACTTGGGGTTTGTGTAATCGGCCTTGCCAGGCTTTCGCAGAACCACCACCGTCGCCTCTTTCCAGGAAGTTGGGAAGTGGCCAAATTCCAGGCACTTGTTCATGAGCGCCAGGTTAAGTTCCAAATTTTTGGAGACAACCTGGCTGCAAATGTCTGCTGTGAGTCCATCTATTCCCGGAGCCTTTTTAGGATTGAAGCTCTCCGTCGCGGCCCGGAGTTCCTCTGCCGTAAATGCTGGGTCATGTTTCTCACCATGCTCCCAGTTATTTGCGTTTGCTGCAAGGACTCTGGTCTGCCGATGGTCTGAGTTATCCTCACTTTCAAGGTCCTCCGGGAAGAACGTGTCCGCCAAAGTGTTGGCTGACTCCTTCTGGTCTAGTTGATGGCCATCTTTTACCAGTGGGACATCTTCCTGGCGTTTGGTGGTATTCTTTATGACGCGGTATATACTGTCCCAAAGGCTTTCCCTGTCCTGTCTACCACAGAAGCTCTTCCAGCTGTCAACCTGTGCCTCTTTTGCTGCCAACTCATATTTTTCTTTTTGTTGCAGGTACAACGCGACCACACCTTCTCTACGCGACGGCGCGGCGCATCGGATTCTTCTCTTCCTGGTGGCGACCTCGTGCTTCATTGCTTCGAGTTCTTCGGACCACCACGGCATGGTAAGTGTATGGTTTTCTTTCTTTTTAGGTATTGTGTCATTACAAGCTTCTGTTATTACTGTGGTGTATTTTCTAATTATGTCATCTAAATGTTCTTTATTATTTATCTGTTGTATCTGTGTTATATTGATTGTATTTTCTATTTTTAATTGGTTCATTTTTTCATTAAAAAGTTCCCAATTAGCTTTTTTTGTGTTATATTTTCTAGTGGTTCTTTTGATGTTGATACCCTTCCCTTTTTTTAATTTAATTTTTATTATTATGCCGTTGTGGTCCGAAGACGTTAAGTCTTCAGCAACCATCCAATCCTCCACCAGGTCGAGCAAGTCCTCTGTGCATAGCGTCACGTCAACGTAGCTAGTAAGTCTACGTCCTCCTCTGATGGTATCGAAGGTGGGTTTGTTCCCGCAGTTGAGTACCTGAAGGTCCAGCTCCCCGATCATTCCAGCCAGATCGTCGCCTCTGTCGTCGATAGTGGTGCTTCCCCACCACACACTTTTGGCATTAGCGTCCCCTCCGATGATGGCTTTCTTGGGCTTTAGCTCCTTCATCATGGCTGTTATGTGGTCCAGGTATGGCCCGATGGGTAGATCGGGCTCAAAGTAGTACGAGACGGCGAGCATCTCCCACGCGCTCGTTCGCAGCATCACCACCACGATGTTGTTGGTGGTGAATCTGGGGCACTGTATGACGTCGATGTCATGATTGAACACGACTATCGCCGCCTTGACAGTGCCTCCACTGCCGTCCGAGTTCTGGTAGACCCTAGCCCCCCCGTACGACTTCATTGCCTTTATGCTACCCACATACGGCTCCTGGACCAGTGCGATGGCTATTTTGCGCTTTTGAGCCTCCAGCATAAGCTCGTCGGTCGCCAGTTGTTTGCGTTGGAGGTTGGCTTGCACTGTGATGTATACCTGAGTAGCTGCCGTTCGTGTAACCACCGGGACCACCTTAGCAATATGCTATTGCGGATCGCGCTAATGCATCCCATTTCCTGCGCACGGGGCAGTCATGGCTATAGACCGTATGCCCTGTGTCGTCATGTTTTTCCTTGACACAGTTCTTGCACGTCGGTCTGTCGCCCGTTGCCTGCCCGGCACATTCTGCCCTGAGATGTGGCCCCCCGCAATAGTTGCACAGATCCGCAGGCTCCGTACACAGCTTCCGGCCGTGTCCATACGCCAAACACCTTGTGCACTGTATTAGAGGCGATTGGTCCTGGACTCTAACGCACTGCAGGTCAATGAAGACTCTGCCAGCCGCGGTGAGCTTCTGCCACAACTTCGGTGTCACCTGTAGGACGACATGGCTCTCTAACGAGTTCCGTGCCCTCCGTCGGTATTTCACGGTGGCAGTTGCCTCCTCGGCCGTCAGGCCTTCCAGTAGGCGGGCATTCTGGACTTTTAGCGCAGTCATGATGTCCTCATCAGTGTTATAGGACAAGAGGTCCTTGATGATCACGAGTGGGTTCCTATTTTTAGCCTCTTCCACTTTCAGGTTTTTATCATTTTTGAGCTGAGCTGCTGTTTTCGTCATCTCTTCCTTGCTGCTGAAGCTTAGGATAACCCTCTTGTCCTTAACTTTTCGGACCCTCTCAATCTGTAGGCCACTATTTTTCGCATCCAGCACCTGCTTCACCCTTCCCACCACCTCTGTGCTGGTGTCCATTGTGACATCGGACGACACAATGACAGAGTGCTTCGGTTTTAGACCCCAGGTGTTTTGGGGTGCGATCAGGGCCTCCGCGTAAGTAGGGGCTCTGTCCCTGATCTCGTGGACCATTTTTCCCATTTCTTGGGTGGTCTCTCCGAGGGCCTGAATCTCCCTCAGGATATCTCTGTCACTGTGTCGTTCTCTGTCTCGTGACTCCTGTGCCTCTTTCTGTTCCTGTAAGGTCACCTGTAGTTCTTTAATCATCCGGTTGCCCTCCTTCACTATTAGAGCTTGCTCTTCTAGTGCGGAGCGCAACCAGGTGATGTTCTCCGGGTCTTCCTTCTTTTCCTCGACCTTCTCGCCTTCTGTTTCTGTCTGTAGATTCTGTCCGCTCTTTCCTACAGCTGCCTCTTTCACCAACTGGTACAGCCTGTCTATCGCGGCCGTGACCTCCTTTTTTATCTCCGCCTTGAGGTTGCGTGAGTTATTGAGGTGTAGCTTTGCCTTGTTGAGACAGGCTCTCGCCTCCGCGGTGATGTTGGGGTACTTCGACTCTGCCTTATTGCTGGGCACCGCCGGTCCCGCGGCATCCACGGAGGCCCGCCGCGTCCCCAGAGATCCCGGGATTTTTTGTGCAGCAGCCGGCGGAGTTGCACCAGGTTTTGGGTTGGCCGGGGACTTCGCCTTGGGCTCGATTTTCCCGGCCTCCCATTCCCCGATGCTGCGCCTCACGCTCGACTGTGAGGTCCCGGCCTCCTCTGTAGACTGCGGCGAGCCCCCGAAGATGAGCGAGCTCGCGGTTTTCTTCGCCGGCGTGTGAAACATTGCGGTGGCCTTAGTGAAGGTGAGGTTCATAGGCCGTCAGAGGTCACTGGTAACTTCTCTCCTGTGTCCCTGTAAAGGGGGGATCAGCAGGAGAAACTATTATAGAATGCGAGCCCTATAAGCCAGGACTCTGTCAATATTTTAAATAAAAGTCAGTAATATGCCTTCGGAGGCGCTGATTGTTTCAGGAACCGTTCCCCCTCCCAGCGTCGAACTATAAAAGGTAACAATGTTACTGAAAGGGCGAAAAACGAAAATTAATTTTTTGCAAAAACTGAAAAGTTTACCTCCCTAGACACGAATGGGTGGGTGGGAGGGCAAATTTTTGAACTTCTATGTGAGCTAGGCGGGCGTGCGAGGTGTCAAAAGACGTGTCTCGGCGCGGGCCAGCAAACTATGGGGTTTTTGGAATTTACGGTGAACAAAACTTTTGAAAAAAGCTGAAAAAACGTGTTTTACGACCAAAAAGTATGAAGAAATTTGGAATAACACCGCCAAACGGGACTCGAGCTCGCGGGGCGCGCGCCGGAGTGCAGGTAAGGCAGGTAAGTATCTGTTAAAATTATAAGAAACGTAATTTTTGCTGTAAATTTTGAGATAAAAATGTTTTAAAGAGGTTTTTTACTGAAATTTTTCTATGTCAATAACCGGGAAATGTTTTTCGCGGATTTGTCAGTTTTTACGAGCGGGATAGTCAGACGGAGCCTAAAAACGATTAGTTTTGCTGAAAACAGCTTGTAAATGCGTCACCGGGATGCAAAGTTATTGAGGTATGTGTATTTTGTACTATCCCTTTTTTTTTTTTTTTTTTTTTTTTTTGCGGATGGGAAATCATCAAATGACCCCTCCCGCTCTGGGTGGAGCGGAAGGGAGTGTCAGACTCTTACTGACTAAAACCCACCCGTGTTCCTTCCTTAGCCCTTTATGTTCCGGGCCAGCGGTAACCCTTTCGGACAATCCCGCTGACCCGGCAGGCTTCGGCCCTATGGGGCCCCTCCTCGATGCTGACATCTCTTTGAGGCGCGCGTGGAACACGTACGCGCCGTCCGGCACGGGCCTGGTCCTGATCGGACGGTGAGCTACCCATTACTCTCCGCCCGCAGGCCCGCGCCTACGGTGGCCGGGAGTCGTCGCGCGGCTCCCGACGCCCGGAGCGTCTCCCGCGGCGGCTGGGACGGGAGGCTCTCTCCCTGAGCCGTCCCGCCACCTCCTTCGCTAGCATGACTGCTTCGCAGAAGGAGGTGACTGCCTCCCACTCCCTCTCGCCCCGGACCATGGCTTGCACCAGGGCCGGGCGCGAGAGGTCGCCGCCGCTGCCGATCGCCTCTACGAGGACACGGCGGTGCTCCGCCCAAGCGGGGCAGACCTCCACCGTGTGCTCCACCGTGTCCTCTGGGCGATCCTGGCAATGGTGACACCCGGGCGTTTCCTCCCGCCTGATGATGTGCAGGAACCTCCCGAAACTTCCGTGTCCGGTGAGGACCTGCGTCAGGCGGTAGGTGAGGGCGCCGTGGCGCCTCCCTAGCCACTCCTCAAAGAGGGGTCTTATCGCCGCTATCGCGGCGTGCCCTGCGCTGGGTTGCGACAGTCGTTCCTTCCATGTCGCCATGAGTTTGTACTATCCCTTAGGTAGATTTGTCTTATAGTGAAAAACCTAATACCAAAAAATTTTTGAACTTCTATGTGAGCTAGGCGGGCGTGCGAGGTGTCAAAAGACGTGTCTCGGCGCGGGCCAGCAAACTATGGGGTTTTTGGAATTTACGGTGAACAAAACTTTTGAAAAAAGCTGAAAAAACGTGTTTTACGACCAAAAAGTATGAAGAAATTTGGAATAACACCGCCAAACGGGACTCGAGCTCGCGGGGCGCGCGCCGGAGTGCAGGTAAGGCAGGTAAGTATCTGTTAAAATTATAAGAAACGTAATTTTTGCTGTAAATTTTGAGATAAAAATGTTTTAAAGAGGTTTTTTACTGAAATTTTTCTATGTCAATAACCGGGAAATGTTTTTCGCGGATTTGTCAGTTTTTACGAGCGGGATAGTCAGACGGAGCCTAAAAACGATTAGTTTTGCTGAAAACAGCTTGTAAATGCGTCACCGGGATGCAAAGTTATTGAGGTATGTGTATTTTGTACTATCCCTTTTTTTTTTTTTTTTTTTTTTTTTTGCGGATGGGAAATCATCAAATGACCCCTCCCGCTCTGGGTGGAGCGGAAGGGAGTGTCAGACTCTTACTGACTAAAACCCACCCGTGTTCCTTCCTTAGCCCTTTATGTTCCGGGCCAGCGGTAACCCTTTCGGACAATCCCGCTGACCCGGCAGGCTTCGGCCCTATGGGGCCCCTCCTCGATGCTGACATCTCTTTGAGGCGCGCGTGGAACACGTACGCGCCGTCCGGCACGGGCCTGGTCCTGATCGGACGGTGAGCTACCCATTACTCTCCGCCCGCAGGCCCGCGCCTACGGTGGCCGGGAGTCGTCGCGCGGCTCCCGACGCCCGGAGCGTCTCCCGCGGCGGCTGGGACGGGAGGCTCTCTCCCTGAGCCGTCCCGCCACCTCCTTCGCTAGCATGACTGCTTCGCAGAAGGAGGTGACTGCCTCCCACTCCCTCTCGCCCCGGACCATGGCTTGCACCAGGGCCGGGCGCGAGAGGTCGCCGCCGCTGCCGATCGCCTCTACGAGGACACGGCGGTGCTCCGCCCAAGCGGGGCAGACCTCCACCGTGTGCTCCACCGTGTCCTCTGGGCGATCCTGGCAATGGTGACACCCGGGCGTTTCCTCCCGCCTGATGATGTGCAGGAACCTCCCGAAACTTCCGTGTCCGGTGAGGACCTGCGTCAGGCGGTAGGTGAGGGCGCCGTGGCGCCTCCCTAGCCACTCCTCAAAGAGGGGTCTTATCGCCGCTATCGCGGCGTGCCCTGCGCTGGGTTGCGACAGTCGTTCCTTCCATGTCGCCATGAGTTTGTACTATCCCTTAGGTAGATTTGTCTTATAGTGAAAAACCTAATACCAAAAAATTTTTGAACTTCTATGTGAGCTAGGCGGGCGTGCGAGGTGTCAAAAGACGTGTCTCGGCGCGGGCCAGCAAACTATGGGGTTTTTGGAATTTACGGTGAACAAAACTTTTGAAAAAAGCTGAAAAAACGTGTTTTACGACCAAAAAGTATGAAGAAATTTGGAATAACACCGCCAAACGGGACTCGAGCTCGCGGGGCGCGCGCCGGAGTGCAGGTAAGGCAGGTAAGTATCTGTTAAAATTATAAGAAACGTAATTTTTGCTGTAAATTTTGAGATAAAAATGTTTTAAAGAGGTTTTTTACTGAAATTTTTCTATGTCAATAACCGGGAAATGTTTTTCGCGGATTTGTCAGTTTTTACGAGCGGGATAGTCAGACGGAGCCTAAAAACGATTAGTTTTGCTGAAAACAGCTTGTAAATGCGTCACCGGGATGCAAAGTTATTGAGGTATGTGTATTTTGTACTATCCCTTTTTTTTTTTTTTTTTTTTTTTTTTGCGGATGGGAAATCATCAAATGACCCCTCCCGCTCTGGGTGGAGCGGAAGGGAGTGTCAGACTCTTACTGACTAAAACCCACCCGTGTTCCTTCCTTAGCCCTTTATGTTCCGGGCCAGCGGTAACCCTTTCGGACAATCCCGCTGACCCGGCAGGCTTCGGCCCTATGGGGCCCCTCCTCGATGCTGACATCTCTTTGAGGCGCGCGTGGAACACGTACGCGCCGTCCGGCACGGGCCTGGTCCTGATCGGACGGTGAGCTACCCATTACTCTCCGCCCGCAGGCCCGCGCCTACGGTGGCCGGGAGTCGTCGCGCGGCTCCCGACGCCCGGAGCGTCTCCCGCGGCGGCTGGGACGGGAGGCTCTCTCCCTGAGCCGTCCCGCCACCTCCTTCGCTAGCATGACTGCTTCGCAGAAGGAGGTGACTGCCTCCCACTCCCTCTCGCCCCGGACCATGGCTTGCACCAGGGCCGGGCGCGAGAGGTCGCCGCCGCTGCCGATCGCCTCTACGAGGACACGGCGGTGCTCCGCCCAAGCGGGGCAGACCTCCACCGTGTGCTCCACCGTGTCCTCTGGGCGATCCTGGCAATGGTGACACCCGGGCGTTTCCTCCCGCCTGATGATGTGCAGGAACCTCCCGAAACTTCCGTGTCCGGTGAGGACCTGCGTCAGGCGGTAGGTGAGGGCGCCGTGGCGCCTCCCTAGCCACTCCTCAAAGAGGGGTCTTATCGCCGCTATCGCGGCGTGCCCTGCGCTGGGTTGCGACAGTCGTTCCTTCCATGTCGCCATGAGTTTGTACTATCCCTTAGGTAGATTTGTCTTATAGTGAAAAACCTAATACCAAAAAATTTTTGAACTTCTATGTGAGCTAGGCGGGCGTGCGAGGTGTCAAAAGACGTGTCTCGGCGCGGGCCAGCAAACTATGGGGTTTTTGGAATTTACGGTGAACAAAACTTTTGAAAAAAGCTGAAAAAACGTGTTTTACGACCAAAAAGTATGAAGAAATTTGGAATAACACCGCCAAACGGGACTCGAGCTCGCGGGGCGCGCGCCGGAGTGCAGGTAAGGCAGGTAAGTATCTGTTAAAATTATAAGAAACGTAATTTTTGCTGTAAATTTTGAGATAAAAATGTTTTAAAGAGGTTTTTTACTGAAATTTTTCTATGTCAATAACCGGGAAATGTTTTTCGCGGATTTGTCAGTTTTTACGAGCGGGATAGTCAGACGGAGCCTAAAAACGATTAGTTTTGCTGAAAACAGCTTGTAAATGCGTCACCGGGATGCAAAGTTATTGAGGTATGTGTATTTTGTACTATCCCTTTTTTTTTTTTTTTTTTTTTTTTTTGCGGATGGGAAATCATCAAATGACCCCTCCCGCTCTGGGTGGAGCGGAAGGGAGTGTCAGACTCTTACTGACTAAAACCCACCCGTGTTCCTTCCTTAGCCCTTTATGTTCCGGGCCAGCGGTAACCCTTTCGGACAATCCCGCTGACCCGGCAGGCTTCGGCCCTATGGGGCCCCTCCTCGATGCTGACATCTCTTTGAGGCGCGCGTGGAACACGTACGCGCCGTCCGGCACGGGCCTGGTCCTGATCGGACGGTGAGCTACCCATTACTCTCCGCCCGCAGGCCCGCGCCTACGGTGGCCGGGAGTCGTCGCGCGGCTCCCGACGCCCGGAGCGTCTCCCGCGGCGGCTGGGACGGGAGGCTCTCTCCCTGAGCCGTCCCGCCACCTCCTTCGCTAGCATGACTGCTTCGCAGAAGGAGGTGACTGCCTCCCACTCCCTCTCGCCCCGGACCATGGCTTGCACCAGGGCCGGGCGCGAGAGGTCGCCGCCGCTGCCGATCGCCTCTACGAGGACACGGCGGTGCTCCGCCCAAGCGGGGCAGACCTCCACCGTGTGCTCCACCGTGTCCTCTGGGCGATCCTGGCAATGGTGACACCCGGGCGTTTCCTCCCGCCTGATGATGTGCAGGAACCTCCCGAAACTTCCGTGTCCGGTGAGGACCTGCGTCAGGCGGTAGGTGAGGGCGCCGTGGCGCCTCCCTAGCCACTCCTCAAAGAGGGGTCTTATCGCCGCTATCGCGGCGTGCCCTGCGCTGGGTTGCGACAGTCGTTCCTTCCATGTCGCCATGAGTTTGTACTATCCCTTAGGTAGATTTGTCTTATAGTGAAAAACCTAATACCAAAAAATTTTTGAACTTCTATGTGAGCTAGGCGGGCGTGCGAGGTGTCAAAAGACGTGTCTCGGCGCGGGCCAGCAAACTATGGGGTTTTTGGAATTTACGGTGAACAAAACTTTTGAAAAAAGCTGAAAAAACGTGTTTTACGACCAAAAAGTATGAAGAAATTTGGAATAACACCGCCAAACGGGACTCGAGCTCGCGGGGCGCGCGCCGGAGTGCAGGTAAGGCAGGTAAGTATCTGTTAAAATTATAAGAAACGTAATTTTTGCTGTAAATTTTGAGATAAAAATGTTTTAAAGAGGTTTTTTACTGAAATTTTTCTATGTCAATAACCGGGAAATGTTTTTCGCGGATTTGTCAGTTTTTACGAGCGGGATAGTCAGACGGAGCCTAAAAACGATTAGTTTTGCTGAAAACAGCTTGTAAATGCGTCACCGGGATGCAAAGTTATTGAGGTATGTGTATTTTGTACTATCCCTTAGGTAGATTTTGTCTTATAGTGAAAAACCTAATACCAAAAAATTTTTGAACTTCTATGTGAGCTAGGCGGGCGTGCGAGGTGTCAAAAGACGTGTCTCGGCGCGGGCCAGCAAACTATGGGGTTTTTGGAATTTACGGTGAACAAAACTTTTGAAAAAAGCTGAAAAAACGTGTTTTACGACCAAAAAGTATGAAGAAATTTGGAATAACACCGCCAAACGGGACTCGAGCTCGCGGGGCGCGCGCCGGAGTGCAGGTAAGGCAGGTAAGTATCTGTTAAAATTATAAGAAACGTAATTTTTGCTGTAAATTTTGAGATAAAAATGTTTTAAAGAGGTTTTTTACTGAAATTTTTCTATGTCAATAACCGGGAAATGTTTTTCGCGGATTTGTCAGTTTTTACGAGCGGGATAGTCAGACGGAGCCTAAAAACGATTAGTTTTGCTGAAAACAGCTTGTAAATGCGTCACCGGGATGCAAAGTTATTGAGGTATGTGTATTTTGTACTATCCCTTTTTTTTTTTTTTTTTTTTTTTTTTGCGGATGGGAAATCATCAAATGACCCCTCCCGCTCTGGGTGGAGCGGAAGGGAGTGTCAGACTCTTACTGACTAAAACCCACCCGTGTTCCTTCCTTAGCCCTTTATGTTCCGGGCCAGCGGTAACCCTTTCGGACAATCCCGCTGACCCGGCAGGCTTCGGCCCTATGGGGCCCCTCCTCGATGCTGACATCTCTTTGAGGCGCGCGTGGAACACGTACGCGCCGTCCGGCACGGGCCTGGTCCTGATCGGACGGTGAGCTACCCATTACTCTCCGCCCGCAGGCCCGCGCCTACGGTGGCCGGGAGTCGTCGCGCGGCTCCCGACGCCCGGAGCGTCTCCCGCGGCGGCTGGGACGGGAGGCTCTCTCCCTGAGCCGTCCCGCCACCTCCTTCGCTAGCATGACTGCTTCGCAGAAGGAGGTGACTGCCTCCCACTCCCTCTCGCCCCGGACCATGGCTTGCACCAGGGCCGGGCGCGAGAGGTCGCCGCCGCTGCCGATCGCCTCTACGAGGACACGGCGGTGCTCCGCCCAAGCGGGGCAGACCTCCACCGTGTGCTCCACCGTGTCCTCTGGGCGATCCTGGCAATGGTGACACCCGGGCGTTTCCTCCCGCCTGATGATGTGCAGGAACCTCCCGAAACTTCCGTGTCCGGTGAGGACCTGCGTCAGGCGGTAGGTGAGGGCGCCGTGGCGCCTCCCTAGCCACTCCTCAAAGAGGGGTCTTATCGCCGCTATCGCGGCGTGCCCTGCGCTGGGTTGCGACAGTCGTTCCTTCCATGTCGCCATGAGTTTGTACTATCCCTTAGGTAGATTTGTCTTATAGTGAAAAACCTAATACCAAAAAATTTTTGAACTTCTATGTGAGCTAGGCGGGCGTGCGAGGTGTCAAAAGACGTGTCTCGGCGCGGGCCAGCAAACTATGGGGTTTTTGGAATTTACGGTGAACAAAACTTTTGAAAAAAGCTGAAAAAACGTGTTTTACGACCAAAAAGTATGAAGAAATTTGGAATAACACCGCCAAACGGGACTCGAGCTCGCGGGGCGCGCGCCGGAGTGCAGGTAAGGCAGGTAAGTATCTGTTAAAATTATAAGAAACGTAATTTTTGCTGTAAATTTTGAGATAAAAATGTTTTAAAGAGGTTTTTTACTGAAATTTTTCTATGTCAATAACCGGGAAATGTTTTTCGCGGATTTGTCAGTTTTTACGAGCGGGATAGTCAGACGGAGCCTAAAAACGATTAGTTTTGCTGAAAACAGCTTGTAAATGCGTCACCGGGATGCAAAGTTATTGAGGTATGTGTATTTTGTACTATCCCTTTTTTTTTTTTTTTTTTTTTTTTTTGCGGATGGGAAATCATCAAATGACCCCTCCCGCTCTGGGTGGAGCGGAAGGGAGTGTCAGACTCTTACTGACTAAAACCCACCCGTGTTCCTTCCTTAGCCCTTTATGTTCCGGGCCAGCGGTAACCCTTTCGGACAATCCCGCTGACCCGGCAGGCTTCGGCCCTATGGGGCCCCTCCTCGATGCTGACATCTCTTTGAGGCGCGCGTGGAACACGTACGCGCCGTCCGGCACGGGCCTGGTCCTGATCGGACGGTGAGCTACCCATTACTCTCCGCCCGCAGGCCCGCGCCTACGGTGGCCGGGAGTCGTCGCGCGGCTCCCGACGCCCGGAGCGTCTCCCGCGGCGGCTGGGACGGGAGGCTCTCTCCCTGAGCCGTCCCGCCACCTCCTTCGCTAGCATGACTGCTTCGCAGAAGGAGGTGACTGCCTCCCACTCCCTCTCGCCCCGGACCATGGCTTGCACCAGGGCCGGGCGCGAGAGGTCGCCGCCGCTGCCGATCGCCTCTACGAGGACACGGCGGTGCTCCGCCCAAGCGGGGCAGACCTCCACCGTGTGCTCCACCGTGTCCTCTGGGCGATCCTGGCAATGGTGACACCCGGGCGTTTCCTCCCGCCTGATGATGTGCAGGAACCTCCCGAAACTTCCGTGTCCGGTGAGGACCTGCGTCAGGCGGTAGGTGAGGGCGCCGTGGCGCCTCCCTAGCCACTCCTCAAAGAGGGGTCTTATCGCCGCTATCGCGGCGTGCCCTGCGCTGGGTTGCGACAGTCGTTCCTTCCATGTCGCCATGAGTTTGTACTATCCCTTAGGTAGATTTGTCTTATAGTGAAAAACCTAATACCAAAAAATTTTTGAACTTCTATGTGAGCTAGGCGGGCGTGCGAGGTGTCAAAAGACGTGTCTCGGCGCGGGCCAGCAAACTATGGGGTTTTTGGAATTTACGGTGAACAAAACTTTTGAAAAAAGCTGAAAAAACGTGTTTTACGACCAAAAAGTATGAAGAAATTTGGAATAACACCGCCAAACGGGACTCGAGCTCGCGGGGCGCGCGCCGGAGTGCAGGTAAGGCAGGTAAGTATCTGTTAAAATTATAAGAAACGTAATTTTTGCTGTAAATTTTGAGATAAAAATGTTTTAAAGAGGTTTTTTACTGAAATTTTTCTATGTCAATAACCGGGAAATGTTTTTCGCGGATTTGTCAGTTTTTACGAGCGGGATAGTCAGACGGAGCCTAAAAACGATTAGTTTTGCTGAAAACAGCTTGTAAATGCGTCACCGGGATGCAAAGTTATTGAGGTATGTGTATTTTGTACTATCCCTTTTTTTTTTTTTTTTTTTTTTTTTTGCGGATGGGAAATCATCAAATGACCCCTCCCGCTCTGGGTGGAGCGGAAGGGAGTGTCAGACTCTTACTGACTAAAACCCACCCGTGTTCCTTCCTTAGCCCTTTATGTTCCGGGCCAGCGGTAACCCTTTCGGACAATCCCGCTGACCCGGCAGGCTTCGGCCCTATGGGGCCCCTCCTCGATGCTGACATCTCTTTGAGGCGCGCGTGGAACACGTACGCGCCGTCCGGCACGGGCCTGGTCCTGATCGGACGGTGAGCTACCCATTACTCTCCGCCCGCAGGCCCGCGCCTACGGTGGCCGGGAGTCGTCGCGCGGCTCCCGACGCCCGGAGCGTCTCCCGCGGCGGCTGGGACGGGAGGCTCTCTCCCTGAGCCGTCCCGCCACCTCCTTCGCTAGCATGACTGCTTCGCAGAAGGAGGTGACTGCCTCCCACTCCCTCTCGCCCCGGACCATGGCTTGCACCAGGGCCGGGCGCGAGAGGTCGCCGCCGCTGCCGATCGCCTCTACGAGGACACGGCGGTGCTCCGCCCAAGCGGGGCAGACCTCCACCGTGTGCTCCACCGTGTCCTCTGGGCGATCCTGGCAATGGTGACACCCGGGCGTTTCCTCCCGCCTGATGATGTGCAGGAACCTCCCGAAACTTCCGTGTCCGGTGAGGACCTGCGTCAGGCGGTAGGTGAGGGCGCCGTGGCGCCTCCCTAGCCACTCCTCAAAGAGGGGTCTTATCGCCGCTATCGCGGCGTGCCCTGCGCTGGGTTGCGACAGTCGTTCCTTCCATGTCGCCATGAGTTTGTACTATCCCTTAGGTAGATTTGTCTTATAGTGAAAAACCTAATACCAAAAAATTTTTGAACTTCTATGTGAGCTAGGCGGGCGTGCGAGGTGTCAAAAGACGTGTCTCGGCGCGGGCCAGCAAACTATGGGGTTTTTGGAATTTACGGTGAACAAAACTTTTGAAAAAAGCTGAAAAAACGTGTTTTACGACCAAAAAGTATGAAGAAATTTGGAATAACACCGCCAAACGGGACTCGAGCTCGCGGGGCGCGCGCCGGAGTGCAGGTAAGGCAGGTAAGTATCTGTTAAAATTATAAGAAACGTAATTTTTGCTGTAAATTTTGAGATAAAAATGTTTTAAAGAGGTTTTTTACTGAAATTTTTCTATGTCAATAACCGGGAAATGTTTTTCGCGGATTTGTCAGTTTTTACGAGCGGGATAGTCAGACGGAGCCTAAAAACGATTAGTTTTGCTGAAAACAGCTTGTAAATGCGTCACCGGGATGCAAAGTTATTGAGGTATGTGTATTTTGTACTATCCCTTTTTTTTTTTTTTTTTTTTTTTTTTGCGGATGGGAAATCATCAAATGACCCCTCCCGCTCTGGGTGGAGCGGAAGGGAGTGTCAGACTCTTACTGACTAAAACCCACCCGTGTTCCTTCCTTAGCCCTTTATGTTCCGGGCCAGCGGTAACCCTTTCGGACAATCCCGCTGACCCGGCAGGCTTCGGCCCTATGGGGCCCCTCCTCGATGCTGACATCTCTTTGAGGCGCGCGTGGAACACGTACGCGCCGTCCGGCACGGGCCTGGTCCTGATCGGACGGTGAGCTACCCATTACTCTCCGCCCGCAGGCCCGCGCCTACGGTGGCCGGGAGTCGTCGCGCGGCTCCCGACGCCCGGAGCGTCTCCCGCGGCGGCTGGGACGGGAGGCTCTCTCCCTGAGCCGTCCCGCCACCTCCTTCGCTAGCATGACTGCTTCGCAGAAGGAGGTGACTGCCTCCCACTCCCTCTCGCCCCGGACCATGGCTTGCACCAGGGCCGGGCGCGAGAGGTCGCCGCCGCTGCCGATCGCCTCTACGAGGACACGGCGGTGCTCCGCCCAAGCGGGGCAGACCTCCACCGTGTGCTCCACCGTGTCCTCTGGGCGATCCTGGCAATGGTGACACCCGGGCGTTTCCTCCCGCCTGATGATGTGCAGGAACCTCCCGAAACTTCCGTGTCCGGTGAGGACCTGCGTCAGGCGGTAGGTGAGGGCGCCGTGGCGCCTCCCTAGCCACTCCTCAAAGAGGGGTCTTATCGCCGCTATCGCGGCGTGCCCTGCGCTGGGTTGCGACAGTCGTTCCTTCCATGTCGCCATGAGTTTGTACTATCCCTTAGGTAGATTTGTCTTATAGTGAAAAACCTAATACCAAAAAATTTTTGAACTTCTATGTGAGCTAGGCGGGCGTGCGAGGTGTCAAAAGACGTGTCTCGGCGCGGGCCAGCAAACTATGGGGTTTTTGGAATTTACGGTGAACAAAACTTTTGAAAAAAGCTGAAAAAACGTGTTTTACGACCAAAAAGTATGAAGAAATTTGGAATAACACCGCCAAACGGGACTCGAGCTCGCGGGGCGCGCGCCGGAGTGCAGGTAAGGCAGGTAAGTATCTGTTAAAATTATAAGAAACGTAATTTTTGCTGTAAATTTTGAGATAAAAATGTTTTAAAGAGGTTTTTTACTGAAATTTTTCTATGTCAATAACCGGGAAATGTTTTTCGCGGATTTGTCAGTTTTTACGAGCGGGATAGTCAGACGGAGCCTAAAAACGATTAGTTTTGCTGAAAACAGCTTGTAAATGCGTCACCGGGATGCAAAGTTATTGAGGTATGTGTATTTTGTACTATCCCTTTTTTTTTTTTTTTTTTTTTTTTTTGCGGATGGGAAATCATCAAATGACCCCTCCCGCTCTGGGTGGAGCGGAAGGGAGTGTCAGACTCTTACTGACTAAAACCCACCCGTGTTCCTTCCTTAGCCCTTTATGTTCCGGGCCAGCGGTAACCCTTTCGGACAATCCCGCTGACCCGGCAGGCTTCGGCCCTATGGGGCCCCTCCTCGATGCTGACATCTCTTTGAGGCGCGCGTGGAACACGTACGCGCCGTCCGGCACGGGCCTGGTCCTGATCGGACGGTGAGCTACCCATTACTCTCCGCCCGCAGGCCCGCGCCTACGGTGGCCGGGAGTCGTCGCGCGGCTCCCGACGCCCGGAGCGTCTCCCGCGGCGGCTGGGACGGGAGGCTCTCTCCCTGAGCCGTCCCGCCACCTCCTTCGCTAGCATGACTGCTTCGCAGAAGGAGGTGACTGCCTCCCACTCCCTCTCGCCCCGGACCATGGCTTGCACCAGGGCCGGGCGCGAGAGGTCGCCGCCGCTGCCGATCGCCTCTACGAGGACACGGCGGTGCTCCGCCCAAGCGGGGCAGACCTCCACCGTGTGCTCCACCGTGTCCTCTGGGCGATCCTGGCAATGGTGACACCCGGGCGTTTCCTCCCGCCTGATGATGTGCAGGAACCTCCCGAAACTTCCGTGTCCGGTGAGGACCTGCGTCAGGCGGTAGGTGAGGGCGCCGTGGCGCCTCCCTAGCCACTCCTCAAAGAGGGGTCTTATCGCCGCTATCGCGGCGTGCCCTGCGCTGGGTTGCGACAGTCGTTCCTTCCATGTCGCCATGAGTTTGTACTATCCCTTAGGTAGATTTGTCTTATAGTGAAAAACCTAATACCAAAAAATTTTTGAACTTCTATGTGAGCTAGGCGGGCGTGCGAGGTGTCAAAAGACGTGTCTCGGCGCGGGCCAGCAAACTATGGGGTTTTTGGAATTTACGGTGAACAAAACTTTTGAAAAAAGCTGAAAAAACGTGTTTTACGACCAAAAAGTATGAAGAAATTTGGAATAACACCGCCAAACGGGACTCGAGCTCGCGGGGCGCGCGCCGGAGTGCAGGTAAGGCAGGTAAGTATCTGTTAAAATTATAAGAAACGTAATTTTTGCTGTAAATTTTGAGATAAAAATGTTTTAAAGAGGTTTTTTACTGAAATTTTTCTATGTCAATAACCGGGAAATGTTTTTCGCGGATTTGTCAGTTTTTACGAGCGGGATAGTCAGACGGAGCCTAAAAACGATTAGTTTTGCTGAAAACAGCTTGTAAATGCGTCACCGGGATGCAAAGTTATTGAGGTATGTGTATTTTGTACTATCCCTTTTTTTTTTTTTTTTTTTTTTTTTTGCGGATGGGAAATCATCAAATGACCCCTCCCGCTCTGGGTGGAGCGGAAGGGAGTGTCAGACTCTTACTGACTAAAACCCACCCGTGTTCCTTCCTTAGCCCTTTATGTTCCGGGCCAGCGGTAACCCTTTCGGACAATCCCGCTGACCCGGCAGGCTTCGGCCCTATGGGGCCCCTCCTCGATGCTGACATCTCTTTGAGGCGCGCGTGGAACACGTACGCGCCGTCCGGCACGGGCCTGGTCCTGATCGGACGGTGAGCTACCCATTACTCTCCGCCCGCAGGCCCGCGCCTACGGTGGCCGGGAGTCGTCGCGCGGCTCCCGACGCCCGGAGCGTCTCCCGCGGCGGCTGGGACGGGAGGCTCTCTCCCTGAGCCGTCCCGCCACCTCCTTCGCTAGCATGACTGCTTCGCAGAAGGAGGTGACTGCCTCCCACTCCCTCTCGCCCCGGACCATGGCTTGCACCAGGGCCGGGCGCGAGAGGTCGCCGCCGCTGCCGATCGCCTCTACGAGGACACGGCGGTGCTCCGCCCAAGCGGGGCAGACCTCCACCGTGTGCTCCACCGTGTCCTCTGGGCGATCCTGGCAATGGTGACACCCGGGCGTTTCCTCCCGCCTGATGATGTGCAGGAACCTCCCGAAACTTCCGTGTCCGGTGAGGACCTGCGTCAGGCGGTAGGTGAGGGCGCCGTGGCGCCTCCCTAGCCACTCCTCAAAGAGGGGTCTTATCGCCGCTATCGCGGCGTGCCCTGCGCTGGGTTGCGACAGTCGTTCCTTCCATGTCGCCATGAGTTTGTACTATCCCTTAGGTAGATTTGTCTTATAGTGAAAAACCTAATACCAAAAAATTTTTGAACTTCTATGTGAGCTAGGCGGGCGTGCGAGGTGTCAAAAGACGTGTCTCGGCGCGGGCCAGCAAACTATGGGGTTTTTGGAATTTACGGTGAACAAAACTTTTGAAAAAAGCTGAAAAAACGTGTTTTACGACCAAAAAGTATGAAGAAATTTGGAATAACACCGCCAAACGGGACTCGAGCTCGCGGGGCGCGCGCCGGAGTGCAGGTAAGGCAGGTAAGTATCTGTTAAAATTATAAGAAACGTAATTTTTGCTGTAAATTTTGAGATAAAAATGTTTTAAAGAGGTTTTTTACTGAAATTTTTCTATGTCAATAACCGGGAAATGTTTTTCGCGGATTTGTCAGTTTTTACGAGCGGGATAGTCAGACGGAGCCTAAAAACGATTAGTTTTGCTGAAAACAGCTTGTAAATGCGTCACCGGGATGCAAAGTTATTGAGGTATGTGTATTTTGTACTATCCCTTTTTTTTTTTTTTTTTTTTTTTTTTGCGGATGGGAAATCATCAAATGACCCCTCCCGCTCTGGGTGGAGCGGAAGGGAGTGTCAGACTCTTACTGACTAAAACCCACCCGTGTTCCTTCCTTAGCCCTTTATGTTCCGGGCCAGCGGTAACCCTTTCGGACAATCCCGCTGACCCGGCAGGCTTCGGCCCTATGGGGCCCCTCCTCGATGCTGACATCTCTTTGAGGCGCGCGTGGAACACGTACGCGCCGTCCGGCACGGGCCTGGTCCTGATCGGACGGTGAGCTACCCATTACTCTCCGCCCGCAGGCCCGCGCCTACGGTGGCCGGGAGTCGTCGCGCGGCTCCCGACGCCCGGAGCGTCTCCCGCGGCGGCTGGGACGGGAGGCTCTCTCCCTGAGCCGTCCCGCCACCTCCTTCGCTAGCATGACTGCTTCGCAGAAGGAGGTGACTGCCTCCCACTCCCTCTCGCCCCGGACCATGGCTTGCACCAGGGCCGGGCGCGAGAGGTCGCCGCCGCTGCCGATCGCCTCTACGAGGACACGGCGGTGCTCCGCCCAAGCGGGGCAGACCTCCACCGTGTGCTCCACCGTGTCCTCTGGGCGATCCTGGCAATGGTGACACCCGGGCGTTTCCTCCCGCCTGATGATGTGCAGGAACCTCCCGAAACTTCCGTGTCCGGTGAGGACCTGCGTCAGGCGGTAGGTGAGGGCGCCGTGGCGCCTCCCTAGCCACTCCTCAAAGAGGGGTCTTATCGCCGCTATCGCGGCGTGCCCTGCGCTGGGTTGCGACAGTCGTTCCTTCCATGTCGCCATGAGTTTGTACTATCCCTTAGGTAGATTTGTCTTATAGTGAAAAACCTAATACCAAAAAATTTTTGAACTTCTATGTGAGCTAGGCGGGCGTGCGAGGTGTCAAAAGACGTGTCTCGGCGCGGGCCAGCAAACTATGGGGTTTTTGGAATTTACGGTGAACAAAACTTTTGAAAAAAGCTGAAAAAACGTGTTTTACGACCAAAAAGTATGAAGAAATTTGGAATAACACCGCCAAACGGGACTCGAGCTCGCGGGGCGCGCGCCGGAGTGCAGGTAAGGCAGGTAAGTATCTGTTAAAATTATAAGAAACGTAATTTTTGCTGTAAATTTTGAGATAAAAATGTTTTAAAGAGGTTTTTTACTGAAATTTTTCTATGTCAATAACCGGGAAATGTTTTTCGCGGATTTGTCAGTTTTTACGAGCGGGATAGTCAGACGGAGCCTAAAAACGATTAGTTTTGCTGAAAACAGCTTGTAAATGCGTCACCGGGATGCAAAGTTATTGAGGTATGTGTATTTTGTACTATCCCTTTTTTTTTTTTTTTTTTTTTTTTTTGCGGATGGGAAATCATCAAATGACCCCTCCCGCTCTGGGTGGAGCGGAAGGGAGTGTCAGACTCTTACTGACTAAAACCCACCCGTGTTCCTTCCTTAGCCCTTTATGTTCCGGGCCAGCGGTAACCCTTTCGGACAATCCCGCTGACCCGGCAGGCTTCGGCCCTATGGGGCCCCTCCTCGATGCTGACATCTCTTTGAGGCGCGCGTGGAACACGTACGCGCCGTCCGGCACGGGCCTGGTCCTGATCGGACGGTGAGCTACCCATTACTCTCCGCCCGCAGGCCCGCGCCTACGGTGGCCGGGAGTCGTCGCGCGGCTCCCGACGCCCGGAGCGTCTCCCGCGGCGGCTGGGACGGGAGGCTCTCTCCCTGAGCCGTCCCGCCACCTCCTTCGCTAGCATGACTGCTTCGCAGAAGGAGGTGACTGCCTCCCACTCCCTCTCGCCCCGGACCATGGCTTGCACCAGGGCCGGGCGCGAGAGGTCGCCGCCGCTGCCGATCGCCTCTACGAGGACACGGCGGTGCTCCGCCCAAGCGGGGCAGACCTCCACCGTGTGCTCCACCGTGTCCTCTGGGCGATCCTGGCAATGGTGACACCCGGGCGTTTCCTCCCGCCTGATGATGTGCAGGAACCTCCCGAAACTTCCGTGTCCGGTGAGGACCTGCGTCAGGCGGTAGGTGAGGGCGCCGTGGCGCCTCCCTAGCCACTCCTCAAAGAGGGGTCTTATCGCCGCTATCGCGGCGTGCCCTGCGCTGGGTTGCGACAGTCGTTCCTTCCATGTCGCCATGAGTTTGTACTATCCCTTAGGTAGATTTGTCTTATAGTGAAAAACCTAATACCAAAAAATTTTTGAACTTCTATGTGAGCTAGGCGGGCGTGCGAGGTGTCAAAAGACGTGTCTCGGCGCGGGCCAGCAAACTATGGGGTTTTTGGAATTTACGGTGAACAAAACTTTTGAAAAAAGCTGAAAAAACGTGTTTTACGACCAAAAAGTATGAAGAAATTTGGAATAACACCGCCAAACGGGACTCGAGCTCGCGGGGCGCGCGCCGGAGTGCAGGTAAGGCAGGTAAGTATCTGTTAAAATTATAAGAAACGTAATTTTTGCTGTAAATTTTGAGATAAAAATGTTTTAAAGAGGTTTTTTACTGAAATTTTTCTATGTCAATAACCGGGAAATGTTTTTCGCGGATTTGTCAGTTTTTACGAGCGGGATAGTCAGACGGAGCCTAAAAACGATTAGTTTTGCTGAAAACAGCTTGTAAATGCGTCACCGGGATGCAAAGTTATTGAGGTATGTGTATTTTGTACTATCCCTTAGGTAGATTTTGTCTTATAGTGAAAAACCTAATACCAAAAAATTTTTGAACTTCTATGTGAGCTAGGCGGGCGTGCGAGGTGTCAAAAGACGTGTCTCGGCGCGGGCCAGCAAACTATGGGGTTTTTGGAATTTACGGTGAACAAAACTTTTGAAAAAAGCTGAAAAAACGTGTTTTACGACCAAAAAGTATGAAGAAATTTGGAATAACACCGCCAAACGGGACTCGAGCTCGCGGGGCGCGCGCCGGAGTGCAGGTAAGGCAGGTAAGTATCTGTTAAAATTATAAGAAACGTAATTTTTGCTGTAAATTTTGAGATAAAAATGTTTTAAAGAGGTTTTTTACTGAAATTTTTCTATGTCAATAACCGGGAAATGTTTTTCGCGGATTTGTCAGTTTTTACGAGCGGGATAGTCAGACGGAGCCTAAAAACGATTAGTTTTGCTGAAAACAGCTTGTAAATGCGTCACCGGGATGCAAAGTTATTGAGGTATGTGTATTTTGTACTATCCCTTTTTTTTTTTTTTTTTTTTTTTTTTGCGGATGGGAAATCATCAAATGACCCCTCCCGCTCTGGGTGGAGCGGAAGGGAGTGTCAGACTCTTACTGACTAAAACCCACCCGTGTTCCTTCCTTAGCCCTTTATGTTCCGGGCCAGCGGTAACCCTTTCGGACAATCCCGCTGACCCGGCAGGCTTCGGCCCTATGGGGCCCCTCCTCGATGCTGACATCTCTTTGAGGCGCGCGTGGAACACGTACGCGCCGTCCGGCACGGGCCTGGTCCTGATCGGACGGTGAGCTACCCATTACTCTCCGCCCGCAGGCCCGCGCCTACGGTGGCCGGGAGTCGTCGCGCGGCTCCCGACGCCCGGAGCGTCTCCCGCGGCGGCTGGGACGGGAGGCTCTCTCCCTGAGCCGTCCCGCCACCTCCTTCGCTAGCATGACTGCTTCGCAGAAGGAGGTGACTGCCTCCCACTCCCTCTCGCCCCGGACCATGGCTTGCACCAGGGCCGGGCGCGAGAGGTCGCCGCCGCTGCCGATCGCCTCTACGAGGACACGGCGGTGCTCCGCCCAAGCGGGGCAGACCTCCACCGTGTGCTCCACCGTGTCCTCTGGGCGATCCTGGCAATGGTGACACCCGGGCGTTTCCTCCCGCCTGATGATGTGCAGGAACCTCCCGAAACTTCCGTGTCCGGTGAGGACCTGCGTCAGGCGGTAGGTGAGGGCGCCGTGGCGCCTCCCTAGCCACTCCTCAAAGAGGGGTCTTATCGCCGCTATCGCGGCGTGCCCTGCGCTGGGTTGCGACAGTCGTTCCTTCCATGTCGCCATGAGTTTGTACTATCCCTTAGGTAGATTTGTCTTATAGTGAAAAACCTAATACCAAAAAATTTTTGAACTTCTATGTGAGCTAGGCGGGCGTGCGAGGTGTCAAAAGACGTGTCTCGGCGCGGGCCAGCAAACTATGGGGTTTTTGGAATTTACGGTGAACAAAACTTTTGAAAAAAGCTGAAAAAACGTGTTTTACGACCAAAAAGTATGAAGAAATTTGGAATAACACCGCCAAACGGGACTCGAGCTCGCGGGGCGCGCGCCGGAGTGCAGGTAAGGCAGGTAAGTATCTGTTAAAATTATAAGAAACGTAATTTTTGCTGTAAATTTTGAGATAAAAATGTTTTAAAGAGGTTTTTTACTGAAATTTTTCTATGTCAATAACCGGGAAATGTTTTTCGCGGATTTGTCAGTTTTTACGAGCGGGATAGTCAGACGGAGCCTAAAAACGATTAGTTTTGCTGAAAACAGCTTGTAAATGCGTCACCGGGATGCAAAGTTATTGAGGTATGTGTATTTTGTACTATCCCTTTTTTTTTTTTTTTTTTTTTTTTTTGCGGATGGGAAATCATCAAATGACCCCTCCCGCTCTGGGTGGAGCGGAAGGGAGTGTCAGACTCTTACTGACTAAAACCCACCCGTGTTCCTTCCTTAGCCCTTTATGTTCCGGGCCAGCGGTAACCCTTTCGGACAATCCCGCTGACCCGGCAGGCTTCGGCCCTATGGGGCCCCTCCTCGATGCTGACATCTCTTTGAGGCGCGCGTGGAACACGTACGCGCCGTCCGGCACGGGCCTGGTCCTGATCGGACGGTGAGCTACCCATTACTCTCCGCCCGCAGGCCCGCGCCTACGGTGGCCGGGAGTCGTCGCGCGGCTCCCGACGCCCGGAGCGTCTCCCGCGGCGGCTGGGACGGGAGGCTCTCTCCCTGAGCCGTCCCGCCACCTCCTTCGCTAGCATGACTGCTTCGCAGAAGGAGGTGACTGCCTCCCACTCCCTCTCGCCCCGGACCATGGCTTGCACCAGGGCCGGGCGCGAGAGGTCGCCGCCGCTGCCGATCGCCTCTACGAGGACACGGCGGTGCTCCGCCCAAGCGGGGCAGACCTCCACCGTGTGCTCCACCGTGTCCTCTGGGCGATCCTGGCAATGGTGACACCCGGGCGTTTCCTCCCGCCTGATGATGTGCAGGAACCTCCCGAAACTTCCGTGTCCGGTGAGGACCTGCGTCAGGCGGTAGGTGAGGGCGCCGTGGCGCCTCCCTAGCCACTCCTCAAAGAGGGGTCTTATCGCCGCTATCGCGGCGTGCCCTGCGCTGGGTTGCGACAGTCGTTCCTTCCATGTCGCCATGAGTTTGTACTATCCCTTAGGTAGATTTGTCTTATAGTGAAAAACCTAATACCAAAAAATTTTTGAACTTCTATGTGAGCTAGGCGGGCGTGCGAGGTGTCAAAAGACGTGTCTCGGCGCGGGCCAGCAAACTATGGGGTTTTTGGAATTTACGGTGAACAAAACTTTTGAAAAAAGCTGAAAAAACGTGTTTTACGACCAAAAAGTATGAAGAAATTTGGAATAACACCGCCAAACGGGACTCGAGCTCGCGGGGCGCGCGCCGGAGTGCAGGTAAGGCAGGTAAGTATCTGTTAAAATTATAAGAAACGTAATTTTTGCTGTAAATTTTGAGATAAAAATGTTTTAAAGAGGTTTTTTACTGAAATTTTTCTATGTCAATAACCGGGAAATGTTTTTCGCGGATTTGTCAGTTTTTACGAGCGGGATAGTCAGACGGAGCCTAAAAACGATTAGTTTTGCTGAAAACAGCTTGTAAATGCGTCACCGGGATGCAAAGTTATTGAGGTATGTGTATTTTGTACTATCCCTTTTTTTTTTTTTTTTTTTTTTTTTTGCGGATGGGAAATCATCAAATGACCCCTCCCGCTCTGGGTGGAGCGGAAGGGAGTGTCAGACTCTTACTGACTAAAACCCACCCGTGTTCCTTCCTTAGCCCTTTATGTTCCGGGCCAGCGGTAACCCTTTCGGACAATCCCGCTGACCCGGCAGGCTTCGGCCCTATGGGGCCCCTCCTCGATGCTGACATCTCTTTGAGGCGCGCGTGGAACACGTACGCGCCGTCCGGCACGGGCCTGGTCCTGATCGGACGGTGAGCTACCCATTACTCTCCGCCCGCAGGCCCGCGCCTACGGTGGCCGGGAGTCGTCGCGCGGCTCCCGACGCCCGGAGCGTCTCCCGCGGCGGCTGGGACGGGAGGCTCTCTCCCTGAGCCGTCCCGCCACCTCCTTCGCTAGCATGACTGCTTCGCAGAAGGAGGTGACTGCCTCCCACTCCCTCTCGCCCCGGACCATGGCTTGCACCAGGGCCGGGCGCGAGAGGTCGCCGCCGCTGCCGATCGCCTCTACGAGGACACGGCGGTGCTCCGCCCAAGCGGGGCAGACCTCCACCGTGTGCTCCACCGTGTCCTCTGGGCGATCCTGGCAATGGTGACACCCGGGCGTTTCCTCCCGCCTGATGATGTGCAGGAACCTCCCGAAACTTCCGTGTCCGGTGAGGACCTGCGTCAGGCGGTAGGTGAGGGCGCCGTGGCGCCTCCCTAGCCACTCCTCAAAGAGGGGTCTTATCGCCGCTATCGCGGCGTGCCCTGCGCTGGGTTGCGACAGTCGTTCCTTCCATGTCGCCATGAGTTTGTACTATCCCTTAGGTAGATTTGTCTTATAGTGAAAAACCTAATACCAAAAAATTTTTGAACTTCTATGTGAGCTAGGCGGGCGTGCGAGGTGTCAAAAGACGTGTCTCGGCGCGGGCCAGCAAACTATGGGGTTTTTGGAATTTACGGTGAACAAAACTTTTGAAAAAAGCTGAAAAAACGTGTTTTACGACCAAAAAGTATGAAGAAATTTGGAATAACACCGCCAAACGGGACTCGAGCTCGCGGGGCGCGCGCCGGAGTGCAGGTAAGGCAGGTAAGTATCTGTTAAAATTATAAGAAACGTAATTTTTGCTGTAAATTTTGAGATAAAAATGTTTTAAAGAGGTTTTTTACTGAAATTTTTCTATGTCAATAACCGGGAAATGTTTTTCGCGGATTTGTCAGTTTTTACGAGCGGGATAGTCAGACGGAGCCTAAAAACGATTAGTTTTGCTGAAAACAGCTTGTAAATGCGTCACCGGGATGCAAAGTTATTGAGGTATGTGTATTTTGTACTATCCCTTTTTTTTTTTTTTTTTTTTTTTTTTGCGGATGGGAAATCATCAAATGACCCCTCCCGCTCTGGGTGGAGCGGAAGGGAGTGTCAGACTCTTACTGACTAAAACCCACCCGTGTTCCTTCCTTAGCCCTTTATGTTCCGGGCCAGCGGTAACCCTTTCGGACAATCCCGCTGACCCGGCAGGCTTCGGCCCTATGGGGCCCCTCCTCGATGCTGACATCTCTTTGAGGCGCGCGTGGAACACGTACGCGCCGTCCGGCACGGGCCTGGTCCTGATCGGACGGTGAGCTACCCATTACTCTCCGCCCGCAGGCCCGCGCCTACGGTGGCCGGGAGTCGTCGCGCGGCTCCCGACGCCCGGAGCGTCTCCCGCGGCGGCTGGGACGGGAGGCTCTCTCCCTGAGCCGTCCCGCCACCTCCTTCGCTAGCATGACTGCTTCGCAGAAGGAGGTGACTGCCTCCCACTCCCTCTCGCCCCGGACCATGGCTTGCACCAGGGCCGGGCGCGAGAGGTCGCCGCCGCTGCCGATCGCCTCTACGAGGACACGGCGGTGCTCCGCCCAAGCGGGGCAGACCTCCACCGTGTGCTCCACCGTGTCCTCTGGGCGATCCTGGCAATGGTGACACCCGGGCGTTTCCTCCCGCCTGATGATGTGCAGGAACCTCCCGAAACTTCCGTGTCCGGTGAGGACCTGCGTCAGGCGGTAGGTGAGGGCGCCGTGGCGCCTCCCTAGCCACTCCTCAAAGAGGGGTCTTATCGCCGCTATCGCGGCGTGCCCTGCGCTGGGTTGCGACAGTCGTTCCTTCCATGTCGCCATGAGTTTGTACTATCCCTTAGGTAGATTTGTCTTATAGTGAAAAACCTAATACCAAAAAATTTTTGAACTTCTATGTGAGCTAGGCGGGCGTGCGAGGTGTCAAAAGACGTGTCTCGGCGCGGGCCAGCAAACTATGGGGTTTTTGGAATTTACGGTGAACAAAACTTTTGAAAAAAGCTGAAAAAACGTGTTTTACGACCAAAAAGTATGAAGAAATTTGGAATAACACCGCCAAACGGGACTCGAGCTCGCGGGGCGCGCGCCGGAGTGCAGGTAAGGCAGGTAAGTATCTGTTAAAATTATAAGAAACGTAATTTTTGCTGTAAATTTTGAGATAAAAATGTTTTAAAGAGGTTTTTTACTGAAATTTTTCTATGTCAATAACCGGGAAATGTTTTTCGCGGATTTGTCAGTTTTTACGAGCGGGATAGTCAGACGGAGCCTAAAAACGATTAGTTTTGCTGAAAACAGCTTGTAAATGCGTCACCGGGATGCAAAGTTATTGAGGTATGTGTATTTTGTACTATCCCTTAGGTAGATTTTGTCTTATAGTGAAAAACCTAATACCAAAAAATTTTTGAACTTCTATGTGAGCTAGGCGGGCGTGCGAGGTGTCAAAAGACGTGTCTCGGCGCGGGCCAGCAAACTATGGGGTTTTTGGAATTTACGGTGAACAAAACTTTTGAAAAAAGCTGAAAAAACGTGTTTTACGACCAAAAAGTATGAAGAAATTTGGAATAACACCGCCAAACGGGACTCGAGCTCGCGGGGCGCGCGCCGGAGTGCAGGTAAGGCAGGTAAGTATCTGTTAAAATTATAAGAAACGTAATTTTTGCTGTAAATTTTGAGATAAAAATGTTTTAAAGAGGTTTTTTACTGAAATTTTTCTATGTCAATAACCGGGAAATGTTTTTCGCGGATTTGTCAGTTTTTACGAGCGGGATAGTCAGACGGAGCCTAAAAACGATTAGTTTTGCTGAAAACAGCTTGTAAATGCGTCACCGGGATGCAAAGTTATTGAGGTATGTGTATTTTGTACTATCCCTTTTTTTTTTTTTTTTTTTTTTTTTTTGCGGATGGGAAATCATCAAATGACCCCTCCCGCTCTGGGTGGAGCGGAAGGGAGTGTCAGACTCTTACTGACTAAAACCCACCCGTGTTCCTTCCTTAGCCCTTTATGTTCCGGGCCAGCGGTAACCCTTTCGGACAATCCCGCTGACCCGGCAGGCTTCGGCCCTATGGGGCCCCTCCTCGATGCTGACATCTCTTTGAGGCGCGCGTGGAACACGTACGCGCCGTCCGGCACGGGCCTGGTCCTGATCGGACGGTGAGCTACCCATTACTCTCCGCCCGCAGGCCCGCGCCTACGGTGGCCGGGAGTCGTCGCGCGGCTCCCGACGCCCGGAGCGTCTCCCGCGGCGGCTGGGACGGGAGGCTCTCTCCCTGAGCCGTCCCGCCACCTCCTTCGCTAGCATGACTGCTTCGCAGAAGGAGGTGACTGCCTCCCACTCCCTCTCGCCCCGGACCATGGCTTGCACCAGGGCCGGGCGCGAGAGGTCGCCGCCGCTGCCGATCGCCTCTACGAGGACACGGCGGTGCTCCGCCCAAGCGGGGCAGACCTCCACCGTGTGCTCCACCGTGTCCTCTGGGCGATCCTGGCAATGGTGACACCCGGGCGTTTCCTCCCGCCTGATGATGTGCAGGAACCTCCCGAAACTTCCGTGTCCGGTGAGGACCTGCGTCAGGCGGTAGGTGAGGGCGCCGTGGCGCCTCCCTAGCCACTCCTCAAAGAGGGGTCTTATCGCCGCTATCGCGGCGTGCCCTGCGCTGGGTTGCGACAGTCGTTCCTTCCATGTCGCCATGAGTTTGTACTATCCCTTAGGTAGATTTGTCTTATAGTGAAAAACCTAATACCAAAAAATTTTTGAACTTCTATGTGAGCTAGGCGGGCGTGCGAGGTGTCAAAAGACGTGTCTCGGCGCGGGCCAGCAAACTATGGGGTTTTTGGAATTTACGGTGAACAAAACTTTTGAAAAAAGCTGAAAAAACGTGTTTTACGACCAAAAAGTATGAAGAAATTTGGAATAACACCGCCAAACGGGACTCGAGCTCGCGGGGCGCGCGCCGGAGTGCAGGTAAGGCAGGTAAGTATCTGTTAAAATTATAAGAAACGTAATTTTTGCTGTAAATTTTGAGATAAAAATGTTTTAAAGAGGTTTTTTACTGAAATTTTTCTATGTCAATAACCGGGAAATGTTTTTCGCGGATTTGTCAGTTTTTACGAGCGGGATAGTCAGACGGAGCCTAAAAACGATTAGTTTTGCTGAAAACAGCTTGTAAATGCGTCACCGGGATGCAAAGTTATTGAGGTATGTGTATTTTGTACTATCCCTTAGGTAGATTTTGTCTTATAGTGAAAAACCTAATACCAAAAAATTTTTGAACTTCTATGTGAGCTAGGCGGGCGTGCGAGGTGTCAAAAGACGTGTCTCGGCGCGGGCCAGCAAACTATGGGGTTTTTGGAATTTACGGTGAACAAAACTTTTGAAAAAAGCTGAAAAAACGTGTTTTACGACCAAAAAGTATGAAGAAATTTGGAATAACACCGCCAAACGGGACTCGAGCTCGCGGGGCGCGCGCCGGAGTGCAGGTAAGGCAGGTAAGTATCTGTTAAAATTATAAGAAACGTAATTTTTGCTGTAAATTTTGAGATAAAAATGTTTTAAAGAGGTTTTTTACTGAAATTTTTCTATGTCAATAACCGGGAAATGTTTTTCGCGGATTTGTCAGTTTTTACGAGCGGGATAGTCAGACGGAGCCTAAAAACGATTAGTTTTGCTGAAAACAGCTTGTAAATGCGTCACCGGGATGCAAAGTTATTGAGGTATGTGTATTTTGTACTATCCCTTAGGTAGATTTTGTCTTATAGTGAAAAACCTAATACCAAAAAATTTTTGAACTTCTATGTGAGCTAGGCGGGCGTGCGAGGTGTCAAAAGACGTGTCTCGGCGCGGGCCAGCAAACTATGGGGTTTTTGGAATTTACGGTGAACAAAACTTTTGAAAAAAGCTGAAAAAACGTGTTTTACGACCAAAAAGTATGAAGAAATTTGGAATAACACCGCCAAACGGGACTCGAGCTCGCGGGGCGCGCGCCGGAGTGCAGGTAAGGCAGGTAAGTATCTGTTAAAATTATAAGAAACGTAATTTTTGCTGTAAATTTTGAGATAAAAATGTTTTAAAGAGGTTTTTTACTGAAATTTTTCTATGTCAATAACCGGGAAATGTTTTTCGCGGATTTGTCAGTTTTTACGAGCGGGATAGTCAGACGGAGCCTAAAAACGATTAGTTTTGCTGAAAACAGCTTGTAAATGCGTCACCGGGATGCAAAGTTATTGAGGTATGTGTATTTTGTACTATCCCTTAGGTAGATTTTGTCTTATAGTGAAAAACCTAATACCAAAAAATTTTTGAACTTCTATGTGAGCTAGGCGGGCGTGCGAGGTGTCAAAAGACGTGTCTCGGCGCGGGCCAGCAAACTATGGGGTTTTTGGAATTTACGGTGAACAAAACTTTTGAAAAAAGCTGAAAAAACGTGTTTTACGACCAAAAAGTATGAAGAAATTTGGAATAACACCGCCAAACGGGACTCGAGCTCGCGGGGCGCGCGCCGGAGTGCAGGTAAGGCAGGTAAGTATCTGTTAAAATTATAAGAAACGTAATTTTTGCTGTAAATTTTGAGATAAAAATGTTTTAAAGAGGTTTTTTACTGAAATTTTTCTATGTCAATAACCGGGAAATGTTTTTCGCGGATTTGTCAGTTTTTACGAGCGGGATAGTCAGACGGAGCCTAAAAACGATTAGTTTTGCTGAAAACAGCTTGTAAATGCGTCACCGGGATGCAAAGTTATTGAGGTATGTGTATTTTGTACTATCCCTTAGGTAGATTTTGTCTTATAGTGAAAAACCTAATACCAAAAAATTTTTGAACTTCTATGTGAGCTAGGCGGGCGTGCGAGGTGTCAAAAGACGTGTCTCGGCGCGGGCCAGCAAACTATGGGGTTTTTGGAATTTACGGTGAACAAAACTTTTGAAAAAAGCTGAAAAAACGTGTTTTACGACCAAAAAGTATGAAGAAATTTGGAATAACACCGCCAAACGGGACTCGAGCTCGCGGGGCGCGCGCCGGAGTGCAGGTAAGGCAGGTAAGTATCTGTTAAAATTATAAGAAACGTAATTTTTGCTGTAAATTTTGAGATAAAAATGTTTTAAAGAGGTTTTTTACTGAAATTTTTCTATGTCAATAACCGGGAAATGTTTTTCGCGGATTTGTCAGTTTTTACGAGCGGGATAGTCAGACGGAGCCTAAAAACGATTAGTTTTGCTGAAAACAGCTTGTAAATGCGTCACCGGGATGCAAAGTTATTGAGGTATGTGTATTTTGTACTATCCCTTAGGTAGATTTTGTCTTATAGTGAAAAACCTAATACCAAAAAATTTTTGAACTTCTATGTGAGCTAGGCGGGCGTGCGAGGTGTCAAAAGACGTGTCTCGGCGCGGGCCAGCAAACTATGGGGTTTTTGGAATTTACGGTGAACAAAACTTTTGAAAAAAGCTGAAAAAACGTGTTTTACGACCAAAAAGTATGAAGAAATTTGGAATAACACCGCCAAACGGGACTCGAGCTCGCGGGGCGCGCGCCGGAGTGCAGGTAAGGCAGGTAAGTATCTGTTAAAATTATAAGAAACGTAATTTTTGCTGTAAATTTTGAGATAAAAATGTTTTAAAGAGGTTTTTTACTGAAATTTTTCTATGTCAATAACCGGGAAATGTTTTTCGCGGATTTGTCAGTTTTTACGAGCGGGATAGTCAGACGGAGCCTAAAAACGATTAGTTTTGCTGAAAACAGCTTGTAAATGCGTCACCGGGATGCAAAGTTATTGAGGTATGTGTATTTTGTACTATCCCTTTTTTTTTTTTTTTTTTTTTTTTTTGCGGATGGGAAATCATCAAATGACCCCTCCCGCTCTGGGTGGAGCGGAAGGGAGTGTCAGACTCTTACTGACTAAAACCCACCCGTGTTCCTTCCTTAGCCCTTTATGTTCCGGGCCAGCGGTAACCCTTTCGGACAATCCCGCTGACCCGGCAGGCTTCGGCCCTATGGGGCCCCTCCTCGATGCTGACATCTCTTTGAGGCGCGCGTGGAACACGTACGCGCCGTCCGGCACGGGCCTGGTCCTGATCGGACGGTGAGCTACCCATTACTCTCCGCCCGCAGGCCCGCGCCTACGGTGGCCGGGAGTCGTCGCGCGGCTCCCGACGCCCGGAGCGTCTCCCGCGGCGGCTGGGACGGGAGGCTCTCTCCCTGAGCCGTCCCGCCACCTCCTTCGCTAGCATGACTGCTTCGCAGAAGGAGGTGACTGCCTCCCACTCCCTCTCGCCCCGGACCATGGCTTGCACCAGGGCCGGGCGCGAGAGGTCGCCGCCGCTGCCGATCGCCTCTACGAGGACACGGCGGTGCTCCGCCCAAGCGGGGCAGACCTCCACCGTGTGCTCCACCGTGTCCTCTGGGCGATCCTGGCAATGGTGACACCCGGGCGTTTCCTCCCGCCTGATGATGTGCAGGAACCTCCCGAAACTTCCGTGTCCGGTGAGGACCTGCGTCAGGCGGTAGGTGAGGGCGCCGTGGCGCCTCCCTAGCCACTCCTCAAAGAGGGGTCTTATCGCCGCTATCGCGGCGTGCCCTGCGCTGGGTTGCGACAGTCGTTCCTTCCATGTCGCCATGAGTTTGTACTATCCCTTAGGTAGATTTGTCTTATAGTGAAAAACCTAATACCAAAAAATTTTTGAACTTCTATGTGAGCTAGGCGGGCGTGCGAGGTGTCAAAAGACGTGTCTCGGCGCGGGCCAGCAAACTATGGGGTTTTTGGAATTTACGGTGAACAAAACTTTTGAAAAAAGCTGAAAAAACGTGTTTTACGACCAAAAAGTATGAAGAAATTTGGAATAACACCGCCAAACGGGACTCGAGCTCGCGGGGCGCGCGCCGGAGTGCAGGTAAGGCAGGTAAGTATCTGTTAAAATTATAAGAAACGTAATTTTTGCTGTAAATTTTGAGATAAAAATGTTTTAAAGAGGTTTTTTACTGAAATTTTTCTATGTCAATAACCGGGAAATGTTTTTCGCGGATTTGTCAGTTTTTACGAGCGGGATAGTCAGACGGAGCCTAAAAACGATTAGTTTTGCTGAAAACAGCTTGTAAATGCGTCACCGGGATGCAAAGTTATTGAGGTATGTGTATTTTGTACTATCCCTTAGGTAGATTTTGTCTTATAGTGAAAAACCTAATACCAAAAAATTTTTGAACTTCTATGTGAGCTAGGCGGGCGTGCGAGGTGTCAAAAGACGTGTCTCGGCGCGGGCCAGCAAACTATGGGGTTTTTGGAATTTACGGTGAACAAAACTTTTGAAAAAAGCTGAAAAAACGTGTTTTACGACCAAAAAGTATGAAGAAATTTGGAATAACACCGCCAAACGGGACTCGAGCTCGCGGGGCGCGCGCCGGAGTGCAGGTAAGGCAGGTAAGTATCTGTTAAAATTATAAGAAACGTAATTTTTGCTGTAAATTTTGAGATAAAAATGTTTTAAAGAGGTTTTTTACTGAAATTTTTCTATGTCAATAACCGGGAAATGTTTTTCGCGGATTTGTCAGTTTTTACGAGCGGGATAGTCAGACGGAGCCTAAAAACGATTAGTTTTGCTGAAAACAGCTTGTAAATGCGTCACCGGGATGCAAAGTTATTGAGGTATGTGTATTTTGTACTATCCCTTAGGTAGATTTTGTCTTATAGTGAAAAACCTAATACCAAAAAATTTTTGAACTTCTATGTGAGCTAGGCGGGCGTGCGAGGTGTCAAAAGACGTGTCTCGGCGCGGGCCAGCAAACTATGGGGTTTTTGGAATTTACGGTGAACAAAACTTTTGAAAAAAGCTGAAAAAACGTGTTTTACGACCAAAAAGTATGAAGAAATTTGGAATAACACCGCCAAACGGGACTCGAGCTCGCGGGGCGCGCGCCGGAGTGCAGGTAAGGCAGGTAAGTATCTGTTAAAATTATAAGAAACGTAATTTTTGCTGTAAATTTTGAGATAAAAATGTTTTAAAGAGGTTTTTTACTGAAATTTTTCTATGTCAATAACCGGGAAATGTTTTTCGCGGATTTGTCAGTTTTTACGAGCGGGATAGTCAGACGGAGCCTAAAAACGATTAGTTTTGCTGAAAACAGCTTGTAAATGCGTCACCGGGATGCAAAGTTATTGAGGTATGTGTATTTTGTACTATCCCTTAGGTAGATTTTGTCTTATAGTGAAAAACCTAATACCAAAAAATTTTTGAACTTCTATGTGAGCTAGGCGGGCGTGCGAGGTGTCAAAAGACGTGTCTCGGCGCGGGCCAGCAAACTATGGGGTTTTTGGAATTTACGGTGAACAAAACTTTTGAAAAAAGCTGAAAAAACGTGTTTTACGACCAAAAAGTATGAAGAAATTTGGAATAACACCGCCAAACGGGACTCGAGCTCGCGGGGCGCGCGCCGGAGTGCAGGTAAGGCAGGTAAGTATCTGTTAAAATTATAAGAAACGTAATTTTTGCTGTAAATTTTGAGATAAAAATGTTTTAAAGAGGTTTTTTACTGAAATTTTTCTATGTCAATAACCGGGAAATGTTTTTCGCGGATTTGTCAGTTTTTACGAGCGGGATAGTCAGACGGAGCCTAAAAACGATTAGTTTTGCTGAAAACAGCTTGTAAATGCGTCACCGGGATGCAAAGTTATTGAGGTATGTGTATTTTGTACTATCCCTTAGGTAGATTTTGTCTTATAGTGAAAAACCTAATACCAAAAAATTTTTGAACTTCTATGTGAGCTAGGCGGGCGTGCGAGGTGTCAAAAGACGTGTCTCGGCGCGGGCCAGCAAACTATGGGGTTTTTGGAATTTACGGTGAACAAAACTTTTGAAAAAAGCTGAAAAAACGTGTTTTACGACCAAAAAGTATGAAGAAATTTGGAATAACACCGCCAAACGGGACTCGAGCTCGCGGGGCGCGCGCCGGAGTGCAGGTAAGGCAGGTAAGTATCTGTTAAAATTATAAGAAACGTAATTTTTGCTGTAAATTTTGAGATAAAAATGTTTTAAAGAGGTTTTTTACTGAAATTTTTCTATGTCAATAACCGGGAAATGTTTTTCGCGGATTTGTCAGTTTTTACGAGCGGGATAGTCAGACGGAGCCTAAAAACGATTAGTTTTGCTGAAAACAGCTTGTAAATGCGTCACCGGGATGCAAAGTTATTGAGGTATGTGTATTTTGTACTATCCCTTAGGTAGATTTTGTCTTATAGTGAAAAACCTAATACCAAAAAATTTTTGAACTTCTATGTGAGCTAGGCGGGCGTGCGAGGTGTCAAAAGACGTGTCTCGGCGCGGGCCAGCAAACTATGGGGTTTTTGGAATTTACGGTGAACAAAACTTTTGAAAAAAGCTGAAAAAACGTGTTTTACGACCAAAAAGTATGAAGAAATTTGGAATAACACCGCCAAACGGGACTCGAGCTCGCGGGGCGCGCGCCGGAGTGCAGGTAAGGCAGGTAAGTATCTGTTAAAATTATAAGAAACGTAATTTTTGCTGTAAATTTTGAGATAAAAATGTTTTAAAGAGGTTTTTTACTGAAATTTTTCTATGTCAATAACCGGGAAATGTTTTTCGCGGATTTGTCAGTTTTTACGAGCGGGATAGTCAGACGGAGCCTAAAAACGATTAGTTTTGCTGAAAACAGCTTGTAAATGCGTCACCGGGATGCAAAGTTATTGAGGTATGTGTATTTTGTACTATCCCTTAGGTAGATTTTGTCTTATAGTGAAAAACCTAATACCAAAAAATTTTTGAACTTCTATGTGAGCTAGGCGGGCGTGCGAGGTGTCAAAAGACGTGTCTCGGCGCGGGCCAGCAAACTATGGGGTTTTTGGAATTTACGGTGAACAAAACTTTTGAAAAAAGCTGAAAAAACGTGTTTTACGACCAAAAAGTATGAAGAAATTTGGAATAACACCGCCAAACGGGACTCGAGCTCGCGGGGCGCGCGCCGGAGTGCAGGTAAGGCAGGTAAGTATCTGTTAAAATTATAAGAAACGTAATTTTTGCTGTAAATTTTGAGATAAAAATGTTTTAAAGAGGTTTTTTACTGAAATTTTTCTATGTCAATAACCGGGAAATGTTTTTCGCGGATTTGTCAGTTTTTACGAGCGGGATAGTCAGACGGAGCCTAAAAACGATTAGTTTTGCTGAAAACAGCTTGTAAATGCGTCACCGGGATGCAAAGTTATTGAGGTATGTGTATTTTGTACTATCCCTTAGGTAGATTTTGTCTTATAGTGAAAAACCTAATACCAAAAAATTTTTGAACTTCTATGTGAGCTAGGCGGGCGTGCGAGGTGTCAAAAGACGTGTCTCGGCGCGGGCCAGCAAACTATGGGGTTTTTGGAATTTACGGTGAACAAAACTTTTGAAAAAAGCTGAAAAAACGTGTTTTACGACCAAAAAGTATGAAGAAATTTGGAATAACACCGCCAAACGGGACTCGAGCTCGCGGGGCGCGCGCCGGAGTGCAGGTAAGGCAGGTAAGTATCTGTTAAAATTATAAGAAACGTAATTTTTGCTGTAAATTTTGAGATAAAAATGTTTTAAAGAGGTTTTTTACTGAAATTTTTCTATGTCAATAACCGGGAAATGTTTTTCGCGGATTTGTCAGTTTTTACGAGCGGGATAGTCAGACGGAGCCTAAAAACGATTAGTTTTGCTGAAAACAGCTTGTAAATGCGTCACCGGGATGCAAAGTTATTGAGGTATGTGTATTTTGTACTATCCCTTAGGTAGATTTTGTCTTATAGTGAAAAACCTAATACCAAAAAATTTTTGAACTTCTATGTGAGCTAGGCGGGCGTGCGAGGTGTCAAAAGACGTGTCTCGGCGCGGGCCAGCAAACTATGGGGTTTTTGGAATTTAC